>QFEY01000332.1:0-119845 GCA_003316435.1 Russula virescens
GCCACTGGCACCGGCAACGGCCACGGCATCTGCATTAGCGCTTGCTCCAGTGGCGAGCGCCGGCCGGGAGATATTGTTGTATACGGCACCCGGGTCCGCAACCGCAACCACTGCTGCTGCTGCCGCTGCTGTATCGGCATCGGCAGCCGCAGCCGCGCTCAGGTCCGCACTCGCGCTACCCCGCCGGCTCAGGCTCAGGTTGGTCGGGTCCACGTAGACCGCAGCCCAGAGGAGCTCCGCACTGCTGCAACTGTCCGATCGGGATTCTCGGCGCTGTCTCTTGGAGCTGCTCGAGTCCTGGCTCATATCGTCTTCCTCTTCCCCGCAGTCGTCTTCCTCCTCCTGGTCCTCGCTGAACCCTTCCCCGCCGCTCTCCGTCATCATCATCTCGCGGTCATCTTCTTCCTCACGGTCGGAAGGGCTCGCAGTCGATGTCGACGTCGGTGTCTGTAGCAGGTGATGTTGTTGGCTAGAAAGACCCGGACTAGGGCTGGGCGCCGCGTCTAGCCTGCGGCGTGCCTTCCATAACCCACGCGGCCGCTTGAGGCCTCGACGTGGTAGCCGTGGCCAGGTGTTCCCCGCAGCACTCGGAGCTGGGGAGGGTGGGGCCAGAGCGGCCAACGGGGTCGGAGAATTGATCATGGGATGGGGGAGGGGTGGTAGGGTTGTGTATCAGACTGAGTACATGGACGGAAAACCTTAAGTAGGGGTATATCAAAGTGGATTTTCGAGGCCATGATAGGATAGGTGACCTGGCGCTATGTTTTGAGCGTGGCCTCGACCCGTTGCCTGAAAAGAGCCGATCGGATATAGCAAGGGTCGAGGCCTCCGTCCCATCAGTCGTTCCCTTCCAGACCCATCATTCACAAATCCAGACTCTTCCATGGCGATAACCGTCCGTACTCCCGTTCTACTCTATCTCCTCATCACCACCCACGTCGTCTCCCACCCTTTCCCCACCTTTCAATCAAAAAATTCGTCATGTACTCGTATAGCTCCCGGTTCGCTCCACGCATTCGGATTCCATGATCACTGCACAGGTCAAAGTCCGACATGTCAGCTTATCCGGCTTCTTTTTAGAACGGACGCGCCCGTCCATTGTCCTGCGTACCTGTCAGTGAACATCCGGAACTGGTAATTCCGTATGTGCTCCTTCGTAAACATGTCCAGCAGATGCGCAGAATTCGCAAAGTGGACGTTATCGTCCCCGCTCCCATGCGCGAGCAGATAGTCCACCTTGTCGAACGCAGTCACGTTCGAGATTGATGCATTGATGTACCCGCCCGGATTAAGCGCGGGCAAGTTCATGTATCGTTCGGTGTATATCGAATCTTTTGAGGGTGCGTCCCACCACGACCCCACATAGATAGATCAATTCGAGATTGAGGTGCCGGGAGGGCGACAGATATGAAAAAATGTGTGTGGGAGCGAGAAAGGTCAGGGTCATGACTCGTGACCGATACAAAGGGAACATTTACCATATAGGCGCCAACTGGTGACAGGCTGCAGACAAAAAGAAAAATGAGGGCATTATACATCAAAATATAACGGCAGCGAGAGGACGTACTGCGACGGCCATCGCCAATGAATGAATTCCCGCATCGGCTTCGACCACCTTTGAGCTCATGAACCCGCCATACGACTGCGCATGATACAACAGTACGTTCCCAGCATCAGATCAGATCAAAAGAAGAAAAAAATTAAACGTCAGCAACATAATCACGTGCCAAGTCCATTATCAGAAGGCTTTGCTTTGCTTACCCAACCCCAGATTCCAACCCGTTTCGGGTCAACGTAATCCTTCGATGCCCAAATCCTGTCGGCGGCGCGCGGCAGACGGCGGGCGCAAAGCACGATCCACAAAAAATAAAATAAACAAAAAAAAACATGTTCAGAGGCGCATTACAAGTCAAAAAAGGATTAAAAAAGTGTACTAACCGCGCAGCGTTGATCTGGTCTCGCGTCTCCCAGAACCCGAGGTTTCCCTTGACCGGGTTGCGCAGCGCGCGGCCCTTGTAACCCGTTCCGCGACCGTCGACGGAGACAATGACGTACTGTAAGCTGCACGCGAGATATGCGTGCCAGCCCATGTCGAACGAAGCGCTCACCGTCTGCGAGCCGGGTCCACCATATCTTTGACGTGTAACGTCGAAAAAAAAAATGCGTGTGGAGAGGGGGGTTTTGTCAGCACATAGTAATACGACGTGCACGGGGGGAAAGATCAGCGTACACGCGGAAAAGGACGGGATACTTGGTCCGTCCAGAATCGTCCATTCGAGGAGGGCGGAGTTCGATCGCGTTCAACTCTGAGCGGCGACAAGGAACCCAGGTTAAAAAGACGGAAATTTTTTAGTTGAGAGGTGGGTATAGTAGATGGCAGGTCCCCTCACCATAACCATCGCTGTCTATGGTCGTGTATTGCACTATTGGGGTCTGGAACCGGCTCCAGGTGCCATTCAGTGCATCGTTGTTATTGACGACATAGTTGAAATCTAGGAGGACGAGAGACCCGTCACACACAAGAAGGCGGAGTCCCAGGTCGTTGAGCAGCACGCACCTGTGTCGTCCGTCTTGATGACGCGCTGCCACGGGATATTCGGTCCATCGTAGCTCAGCAAATAAAACCCTGCCCTGGGCGAAAAGCTCGCATGATACTGGCCCAGGGACGATGTGTCTGTGAGTGAGGTAGGCTCCGTCGTCGGGGTGGCGTCCTCGACGAACTTGAGGTTGCCGTCGAGGGGGAGGGGAACGGAGAATATATTTCGGCCGATGGAAGATGGGTTGGCGGCTTGGAAGTATCTAAAGGACAACGTTGTCAGAAAATCGTAGCGAAAAAAGAAAGTCGGAGAAAACTCGTACACAAGCCCCTTCTCGAGGTCGACAGCCTGGATACCGTTGCCGGTGACCTCCCAAGGCCCAGTTGTCAAGAACCGTGGCTTAGTCGTGCTCCCCGGGTTGAACAGCGCGATGTGGTTGTAGCCGTCCTTGTCGGGCACGATATCGAGGTACGACGGGAGCCCAGTGGGGGAGAGGCGTTCCGGGAGGGGATACACCGAGTGCTGGGTCTCGACCCAGCCTTCGTCCGCCTCCTCGCCATCCCTGCCAAGCGTTCGCACGACGCGACCCATTCCCGCGCCGAGAAGTAAGGTGTCAGAGACGTCGAAGAGGACGACGCGGCCCGCGTCCGCGTTGCGGTTCACCTCCTTCAGCAGAAGCGATTCGTCGCTGAGCCAGACGACGTCCATGACGATGCTGTCGTTGGCCGGCAGTCGGCCGGACCAGTCCAGCTCGAGGGTCGTTTCGGCGGGATCGAGGTAGGTGCCGAGGGCGCTATCGGAGAGAAACCGGCTGAGGTCGAACACGTGTGCGGAGACGAGCGGGTTCGGATATCCCGGCTTGGGATAGCGCATCGTTTGCTGATATGGGTACGGCACGACGGTGTCTGCATCGTACGTCGGGTTGTAAATCGGGAAGGTGAACTCGTTGACCAGGGTCTCATCCGAAACAAGAAAGGCGACTTTCGACGAATCGGGAGACCACCAGAGTGCAAAGTCGGAAGAAAACACTTCTTCTTCGTACACCCAGTCAGGAACACCGTGGAAGAGGGTCGCATTGCCCGAGTTAGTAATCCGAATATGAGGTGTCAGCTGTCTATGGGGCGCATGAGAAAGCGATCTAAGGGGGCAGGCAGGTAGGTGACAGCATGGCACTCACGAAAGGGAAGATACCACGTAGAGGTCATTATTCATGACATAGGCTATCCTCTCTCCTGTCGGGGACCATGTCGCATATGATACGACTGGTGGATCAGAAGGGGGAACTAGGGGTCGCGTTTCGTTTGTCTGCAGATTGTGAATCCAGTAGTTCGCAAAACTAGACCAACGCCATTGCTGGGGTTTAGCCTCACAGTCAATGCGAGGCCTACAATGCGGATTAGACGAGGCTGACCTTGCGGCGGTCGGCCTTTATTAGCATGTATTTCATGTCAGGCGATAGCTTCCAACCGTCCATGTCCAGCCGATTTCCGTGCTCCTACAATGTGGACATGGTTAAGGGCTACACGCACGCGAAAACCATCGACCAGGCTCACGTCCACGAGATCGGAAATTTGTACGAGATTGGAGGTGGTGTTGGACTCGAGGTTGACGAGCTTGATGAAACCATCGTGATTGACAGAAAAGACACCATCTCCGGCTTTTGCGTGAATGGTGGCGGGCAAGAGGATACAAGTCAGCTCCACAATCACAAAGATAACCAACTTTGGGAGACACCTTCTGGAACCCAGGAGAGCTCCGTTCTGGAGGCAGAAAATGTGCCGTTGAAGACGTGATCCATCATTATGCGCTCATTCCCGAAGACGATGTGTTTGGTGTCCTTGTAGGACAAGGCCGCAAAGAGACCTATCACTCCTGAGAGCGTCAAAAGCGCAGCTAGAGCGAGGAGGAGCCCTCGTAGGGACGGATGTTCCTGCAGGGGTGGATTGCCATATAGTCATTATTATGTCCTCTCCTTCACGCGCGCGCGTGGAAAATCCCGTGCCAGTGCGCGCATGCATTTCCGTAACAAGTCGTTGCGTGAACGTACCTTCCGTCCTCCAACATAGAGTCCGCTATCTGTCAACCCGGATCCCAACAGCAAACTGCCGTGTTCCGCGCGATTCAACGGGCCAATTGATGCCTTCTCTCCTTCCTCGGCTTCGTCTTCTTCGTCCGAACTTGGCGCGTTGAACGTTCCCTCTCCGTAGTAGATCGCGGGTCGCGGGAGAAGTCCCGCATGTGGAGAGTCGACGTCGTCCATTCCCGCATCGACTATGTGGCTATCGTCCTCCTGGGAGAGTGGGTCATATTGCTGGGGCATACCGAGTTCGCTAATTCCTAGTCTCGTTTACCCCAGTGCGCAGTACAGGTTAGGCTGAACCGGGCCCGAGGCGCGCCAGTGTCGCTAATAGACGTGATGTGTGTGATTGTATGAATGTGACGGTGACGTGACGTATTATGTCACATACCGGCTCCAATAATGACCCTGACGGGTTCAATCGTTACTCTGGTGCTTGTATGCCTTTAGCGACTAGAGTGAGATCCCATACGTACAACTAACACCATCATGGCACCACCCAAGGTCACGACCTGGGATCCGGTCATGATTATATCCCAAGAACGTCGGCCACTCCCGCTTTCTCTTCTGAACCCTCGCCCTAACCCCTTCCGTTTCTCTCCTTTCAGATTGTGGCACTTCAATCCTTGCATTACCTGACCCTTGCCCTATTAGTCCCCCCTTTCCTCTCTTTCTTTGCAGAACCGGGCTCGCTCGAGTATGAAGGTGGCGCTTTTAATGTCGGTACGCGAAAGGGTCCCTTTTTTTTTTCCCATTTACGCGAGTCCGATGATCGATACCTTTAGGCATGCTTATGGACTGGCGCGAGATGGCTGGAAGACCAACATTTCGAAGACTCCACGGTGAAGAACGATGGTCCTCCTTCACTGGCGCGTGGAGCGAGGGTCGCAAGGTTGCTGAAGGTCCCTGGTATATGGGCCCAGATGGCCGCGGGGATCACATGCGGGGCTGGATCCTTGCATCGTGTTGGGTTTTGGCATCAACGGCAGAGTAGGTTGCACGCGCTTACCTCCCCGATTGATCGCAAACTCATCAATGACCCATGCCTGCCTTTCCCCCTGTAGTGTCTATTATCTATATCACCTTGTCCGTCGGCCACGGCTAATCCTGGATTTCACCGTGACCCTTTTGTTCAACCATCTCGTGCTCACAACCTACTATTCTGCCGTACTCCCGACGTCCCTGTTCTTCTGGACCGTCGTTCTCGGCAGCAGCCTCCTTACGCTACTCCTCGCGGAGCAAATGTGCGTAAAAAGAGAGATGACGGAAGGCCTGGTGATTGCGATGAACACTCAAGAGCCAGGCGACGTCGAGATGGGCGCGCTTCGAAGAGACTAGAGTTTATGCGATAACCACGCGTTTAGGTCAGTTTAAGGCGCCTTGATGGATTTCCCGGTCGTTAGCTCATCATACGCTCCAGCCCGTCGCATGGAAGTTTAATTCTCCTCGGAACCATGCTGTTTAGGATCCCAGTACCGAACGTTGCGTCGTATACCGCCGGAACCTGAGCTTGTTCAGCGACCGCGCGCCCCCTCCGCGGTAGCGGTACTGTCTGAAACGATCCCGGCAGCTTCCTTAGATATATGCATGCATGGCTCCACTGCGGCGTTATTGTGCATTATTGGGTCATCTTCGGCGTTTTTTTCCAAGAAGCTTGGGACCGTTCTACTTCCCTGACAAATTATGGAATGGACATTAGCATTCCTTCATGTACACAGACAGTATTAAGGGTCTCCAATAATTCTCTGGAAATTCATCATACATTTTTACATACTCTTTCGGCGATATGAAGAAGCGCATCGAGTTCCTGCATATCACATACAGAAAATCGTGGTAAAGGACATCTTATTGTCCTTTGTTTGAGATTACAGTCGAAATTCTACCAGCTCTGCGGCGCTTTTTCATCAATTCGGATCTTCGCCTCACGTCTTGCTCCTGAAGAGATAGATTATGTCGGCCGAACTTCACTGAGTTCACTGAGCACCTTCTGCGTTGCCTCGACAATAATTTCCCACTCCGCCCTGTGCAATCGCTCTTCATACGCCCCCAACGGTTCCCCCTGTCTGATCTCGACCTCGCGGACCACCACTGGCTCGCCACGATCGACCTCCTTCACAACGCGATGGACCATCGCACCGACCCTGTCGACTTCGCCCCTCTGGAACGCCTCGTAGCTGCGCTCGATCGCATTCGTGCCGTCGAACGCCCCTGGCAGCGCGGGGTGCAGGTTGATCACGGGAGCCGAGGGCCCCACCGCGTCGAGGAACGCCTCCCCAAAGACGTGCATCCACCCGGCCAGCACGACGATGTCCGGCCGCGCTGCGAGCACAATGCGCGCGATTTCAGCGTCGTACGTGTCGCGCGTTCGCGACTGGTCCTCCTCTTCCGGCGCTGGGACGGCCTTGAGATACGGCTGCAGCGCGAGATAGCGGGTCGGGATCGGCGGGTCGGCAGTCCTTGCGCGCACGAGGCCGTGCGCTGCTTTGCGGTTAGAGACGACGAGCACGATGCGTGCGTCGGGTAACGCGGGCGTATTTTGCGCGTCCATGAGCGCCTGTAGATTTGTCCCTACGATAATATGGCCACCGAGACCGAAGCGTCGTTCGCGTGTAGGTGTGAGTGAGGACGAAAGCACTGTTTGCATACAGACCTGATCCTGATATGAGGACGACGATGCGGCGATGTTGTGCTGCGTCAGACATCGTGAACTGAGCTGTCCAAGTTTACTATCTCTCTCTAGCAAGCAACGCATAGATTCATGATCATGGCGCCATGTCACGTGGCGCACTGCCGGGATATCCTAAGTCAGGTTAGCTCCCAAAGTCAGCCCGAGCCGCGGCACCCAAAGATAGTTGTACTTGTCCTTGAATCCTCTCCACCTTCTTTCCTAGTTGTCTGGCACCACCATGTGCACTCACAGCTAAACTCTTATACCAACCAATAGCGCCGTGCCAGCTCGATGTACTTGGGATCTCAGCGTTTCCCGCGGCTCGATTTGCCCAAACAGGGACAGTTCATTCGATCTCATCTTTTGTACCCTCTCGTGCTCTCTACCAGCTCCCCGCGTAATTGATCTGTGGTAGCGGGTTGTATGCTTGATCAATAGGAGATGGTGCCAGATCGTGCGTTACATATCCTCTCGTCATGCACACCCCCGACTATGCTCATGGCCACACGCGTCTTCGATTGTGCCGCTACGATCTTCTCCTTTTATCTTTATCCCCCCCTCCGTACCCTAACTTTGGCGTTTCCCTCATGGAGGTTATAGTTGTGTTTATCCGCTAAGGGCCGATGGCTATCGGGTGGCGACGGCACCCGACAAAGACCGATTGGTTATCAGTGCACCAATGGCACACCCTTCTATCCTGATCCTCAAAGTGAGAGTACGAAAACTGTACTTGCCGATTTGTGGCACATTCTCATCGCCACTTGATCGATGGGCTATGCTAGGTCAGCTGGACCCCCGGGCAATACCCCCCCTAACCTTGAGGCAAGGTGTCCTTCCAGTTCCAGGTCCCCGTCCTCATACAATAGCACACTGGCAGGCAGGTATCGACGCTCCCATACAGCTCCGCCCCTTATGTTTCGATTCGCTGCTGTTTTTGGATTCTGTTTCCTGTACCTCCGTTTGTTTGTTTTCCCGTTTTGGGCTCGTCCACGGCTTCGAGTTGGGTAGCCTATACGATGATTTAGGAATGGGGGACCCAAGACTTTCACTGTCTCGGCGCTAGTTGTGGTCATCTGACCTCATCACCTCATCCAGGCTCTGTTAACCGGCCTTTTACCGCGTGGGGGATGTTTTTTTGAATCTCCTCTGATGTTCGAGACGCAGGCGGTATCTGGTACACGGCAAGTAAAACGTCATAACGCAGCCGGCATCTTCAAAGCCGACGATTGGGAGCATGTGGCGTCCTGCAGGGTTCTTATCCTCCACTTCATCAACTACCGTTTGGATGCTTGCCGCGGACTTTGGGAAGTTCCGGCTCGTTCAAAGGAAAAGACAAAATTCCGGACAGCCTAATGGTGGTTGCTGTTCTCGGTTATACGGGCCGATGGATGGCAGGACTGGGTTTTTGGATCAAGGTGCACCAGTTGAGCTTGTAGCCTCGTGGCAGATCCTCGCTACAAGCACCTGTTTGAAGAGTAAGGCAAGTATTCCCGTGATGTCTTCAGGACAGACAAATATGGGCCGTCCATTTGGACGACCTGATAATTTCATTTGCCGGACCCAATCTGCCGTCCCGGTTCTTGGATCCGCCCTGAGCCTGGGCTTCGGTCCATAGACAAGACGTGGCACTCTCAATGGAGGTCCCTGCCCCCTGATCTTGAGATGTGAGGCGCGACATTGATGGGAGCGACCACTTCATAGGTTCCACAGGAATCCTTTGACTATGGATCGCACGTGTGCATCGCATCGTGTGGCACCTTCACTTGTCAAGTTATACAGCACATCCCCTTCAATACATGGCAAGGCTTGTCTTGGAAGAAGAGTCTCTTCTGTTACCCAAAGCATGCACTTTCCTCTCATAAAGGTATCAAAGGGTAGATGCCCTTGTCACTACTGGTCAAGATCAGGCAGGTCGATACGCGAGATACCCATGGCCGATATAGCGCCAAGTCCGCCCGACATGGCAACAGCGACCCTATGAAGGCTCGTATGGAGAATCTTTCGACTTCCAAAGCTGCCATGAAGTCTTCGCATGTTTGATGGGTGTTCATCCCTTGAACGTCGTGGTTGTCTTACCGAACGGGCATGGACCCCGGAAGGGAGAGACGATCGGAACTTGAGCACGCGAGGTTGGCGCCACTAAATTGGGCCCCACGCCAACTATCGGGTGTCGGGGTGGGCGCTCGTCCATGAGGCGCCTCGATTCCAGGAGGAGGATAAAAAGACTGCCCCTTTACCCCGTCATCACCTTACATCTCTCTCCCCCAGATTCACCCGCCCCAACATATTTTGATTCACATGGAAGCCGTTAAGGGCCTTTTAGCACCATTTGCTAGTGGCCTCAACACTAACTCTATCCAAGACACATTGGTGTGCATGTTTCACTCCTGTTCCGCCCTGGGTAACATTTTGACATATGTCTCCCTAGAAACTGGTCGTTATCGGAGGTACAGTTGAGACAGCGCGAAGGGCCTCGATATCCGCATGGAATGGATTTATAGATTGTTCGTCTCTTCCCTTGAAACTGACATCGCTGGCTGAGGCACAATGGTTAGCGTTCTATCTCACTGCGCATTTCAGTCAAGAGGATTACCCGTACGATTGGTAAGTGCGTTTCAGGGCATTTGCCGTGCAGGGGCACTCACAGCCATCGCCTTGACAGGCTGATGCATTGGCTTTCTAAGGTACGTTCCGCGCTCGGGGGCAATGCCGCAGAGGCGTGGTTACTGAATTTCGTCAATCCGCGGGAAAACAGCAACCCGCATGGGGCCGTAGTCGAGAGTTTGAGATCACTACACGTTCTGTCAGCCGGAATCAGTTGAGCCAATCGACGACCGGGGACGTGGAGGAAGATGAAATGGACGAGGAAGATGAGGAAGAATTAGAGCACGGTCGCCGCAGGCGCAAGGTCACGTTCATGCCTAGCCCCGGTAGGCAATTTTTCCGCTCGGCTTTAGTTGTTAGTCGAACGGAATTTTTTTTCATCACCAGACACGACACACACGATTTTCTACCGCGGTCATTGGCTAAAGGTGGGGCACTCGATCACGGAACATCCCAAAAGGGCGATATCTCACTACGCCGCATCTTAGATAACGCGCACTCGCCGATACCAGGACTACGGCCACTATTCGGCTCTTAAAATAAGGTAACGTTTTCGGACTCTCGCCTAATTACGTTTTTTTTCGCTGATTTTAAGCGAAAAAGCGTCGTCGCGCGGAATAATGACATACTCAAGCGACTCGTGCTTGAGGCGAAACGTGAATATGAGAAGGATGCGGAACACCGCGTGCATATCTTCATGGCAGACACGTAAGGGGCAATCGACTTGTGCGTGTTGATATGGCTCGACCTGATGATTTCCGAAGGACATACGCGTGCTGGAGATGGAATGGTGCCCGCCAGAAGCGCCCCATGAGCTCAATAGTTCTAGAACCGGCCGTGAAGGAGATGCTTCTAGCGGATTGCCGAGATTTCCTGCGCTCTGAAGACTGGTACGTCCATTACTTAGAGTTCAGTGGAATATGAGGGTTACATGTGGTCTGCAGGTACGCTGAAAGGGGTGGGTACATTTTAATAGTTCGTGCACGTAAAAATGCAGGTATTCATGGTCCTCTGTTCGGAAAGGAATACCCTTCCGACGTGGGTATCTGCTGTACGGCGTGCCGGGAAGGTACGCTCATATCCCGAAATGGTGATCATGCGCTGACGTCATCCCTAAGTGGGAAAACTTCGCTCATTCATTCTCTCGCTGGCGAGCTTGGCCTCGACATTTATGTTGTCAGCCTTTCATCCAAGGGGTGCGTAATCGGCTCTTTCCCCTCATTTATCAACTGGTTAATCTCGGGGAATAGAATGAGCGATAACACGCTAGCGACATTAATGGGAAATGTTCCATCACGGTGAGCTGATTCCCCGGAAGGTTAATGAAGTGGGGCTGTGTGGTTCTCAGTCCCTTCATCTCTCCCAGATGCATATTGCTGTTGGAGGACTTGGACGCCGCATTTACCCGGGGCATTAGTCGAGACTCTACGTCAACCGGCACCCCGACCGTGCCGACCAAGGCCACTGCCGAAGCAAATGACGGTTCAACCCTGAGCTTGAGTGGCCTCCTAAACAGCCTTGATGGCGTTGCGGCTGCGGAAGGGCGGTGCGTCTCTGTCCTCATCGCGCCATTCGTGTCGCCTAATCACCTCTTTTGTCATCTCCGACCAGTCTTCTATTCGCTACCACCAATCATATTGAGCGCCTTGATCCCGCGCTGAGCAGACCTGGGCGCATGGACGTATGGGTTAATTTTACCAATGCGACAAAGTGGCAGGCGGAAGGCATCTTCAAATGTTTCTTCCCATCCCGGCCATCTGCGTTGTCTCCATCTTCGTCGAATGAAGCCCCATCTGTCGACGCTTCACAGAAGAATCCTCCCGGGTCCAAGCGCAAGGCGTCGGCGCATGCCGTACCAATCCTTGAAGAGGCGGAAATTGCCACCCTTGCTAAGCGTTTCGCCGATACAATCCCAGAGGGCGAGATGAGTGTATGATCGGGTTTATTATCCACTTGCATGGCGTCCGTTCTCACGCATAAGGTTTCCTCGCAGGTCGCCAGCCTGCAGGGCTATTTGCTCAAGAATAAGACGCGCCCACGAGAATGCGTGGAGGAAGTTGCCGAATGGTGCGAGGCACTCGCTGCTCATTTTGGGTTGTCATTCTGACAGTTGCTGGCTTTGTGACCGAAGGATTGAACAAGAGCGTGAGGCACGAGCTCGGCTAAAGCGTGAGAAAGAGGAGGTGAGCGGCATCGCTCTGCCGTTGTTCTTGCTCGGGCGGAAAGGCTAATCGTCTGACTGCTTAGCGCGAAGCAAAAGAGCGAAAGGAGGTGAACGAGAACCGTTTTCCTTTGAGGCGTACCCCCAACTGACTAATCCACGCTTCCCGAAGGCTGAAGAGCTAGCGCGCAAAGAGGTTTGTATCCTAGTTTTTCATTAATCGCGTCATCTGATCATTTCTGACGATTCTTCTCAACAGAGGGAAGAACGGGATGTGAGAGAGGTACTGTCCATTCGCCCGCTCGTCGGCTCGAATGAAATGAATCCTAACAAAGAGGTTTCTCTATTACCAGCGAACAGAGAAGGACACAAAGGAGGTACGTAGTGCAATCTACCCATTTCCGTCGTCATACCTTTCGTTTTCATGCCCGCCCTAACCGCCCTTGTAATTAGCGAATCGAAAAGAAGGATTACAAGAAAAGATCGCGGCGGGCGTTCCGACCCGAAGTGACGCTGCCCAATCCGGACTTGTACCTCAGCTCGCAGACGCCCTCAACCCTATCACCCCCTCCATCTACACCGCCGCCACCTCCTACACCTCCCCCAGTGCTCGACTTCTCCGCTCCGGCCTCCCCGACGATGACGCCTCCACCGGCGCGTTTTGCGCGGGCGGATGATTCCACAAGCGACGAAAGCGGAGCTGACGACGATGACAGTGACGACGAAGACGAGTTCGAGGACTCGGAGCAGACCGAGGCGACGGCGCCGGGAACGGATGTGGAGGAGAGTGTCACCTTGTCTGAGGGCGAGCTGTGCGGCGGCGTGATGACCGTTTCGAGCGGAGTACCCAGGACTGGGGATGACAAGTGGATCTCCGTCAAGCAGGCCGCCACCCTTGCTCCGCCATATCTGTCATCGGTCGACCCGGGCTCGGAGGCTGTGCACGCAACCACCGCAACTGCGACAGCATACGCGCCTGCGCAGCACTCATGACGATGCGCTCGCGCCCGCGCGTAGGGACGGGATCGTGATGGAAACGAGCAACTTAGTACATGTCCATCCGCGCCACAGTTCCGCTGGTTCCTAGCTCTGGGAGGGAACGCGCGCCCAGACAGACAGCAACTCAGATCGGACAACGGGGCGAGGGTGGGTGAGGGTGGGTGTAGGGGGTGCCAAGGGTTCGTGCATTAACCCGATGCAACCCCACCCTGTCTGCCTACCTAGCCTACATCAAGCTACAGGCGTTGCCCACCCCCCGATGAATGATCCATGGTACCGGGAATCGATTCGTTTCGCATTAGACGCAACGCAAGCAACACACAACATATACGTATTCACGCCTATAGAACAAATTCATTCATATTCGGTTCTTTATTTCAGATTTCAGGTGTGTTTTATGCGCCCGCCTATCATAGACGGTTTCCCCCATTCGTAGAAAAACAAAAGAAACAGTTTAGTCGTACCGTACCCGTATATTTTGTTTGTATAGCCTCCTCGCCCAGGACGTTGGTGGGGTTGCTCGACAACTTTCAGTAGTGATACCCCTTTCCTCGTTTCCCCAATCCTTTTGCTCTCTCCATTACCCCAACCCTTTCGCGTTCCGATAGACAGTAGACGTCTAGAGCAGAGACCCAAGGTAAACTATGTAAGGGGACGATACCAATTGTCACCAGGTAATAGACGCATCTTGCATCTTCCGATATTCACCCTCCTGTGGGAAGCGTAGCGTAGCAATCAGTGCCACTGTTTGTTCGTTGAATGTGATGTGGTGTGGCCCTGCTGTATGGTCGTTGTGTGCGTGGCGCTCGTTGGGGGCGCGACATTGATTGGGGTGAAACACCCCAACCCCAACGACACACTTGCAAGCTTGGTACGTGTCTCACTGACCTCGACCCCTACCTCGACCTCGACTCAAGTCAAATTGCTGCAAGACCCCAAACATCATCGAAAGTAAAACGAAACAAAAGAGTGTTCTTCACGGGATTCATCGGAATCTTGACGTCAAAGGCCTCTAGGCCTGCCCCTCAAAGTCCAGCTCCCGGTCCTCGTTCTCAAAACCAAGGCTTCTTCGCCCCTTTCTCCTCTATCACATGCAAACTATGCGCTCCATTACAATATCGATTTGTTGTCACCTGTCTACTACAAGTCTCCACTTGGTCGTCCCACCCCCTTGGCAAATTTTCAGGATTGGCGCGACGTCCTCCACCACACAACTATAATGCACGCCTGTCATGATAGTTCCTACTAGGGTCACAAGACATCGCCAGGGAACAAGGAATCACAAGGGATGGATGCCACAGTAATTTTTTGCGTCCAACGGTTGTATGCTCATGCATCGCTAAAATGATATGCAGACCGGGTCCACGGTTCGGCTAGGCTAGGGGAAGGGGCTAGAAGAGTGGTGAGGGCACCAAGGGGTGAGATTTCCTTAGCATCCCGTGCGGTAGAGAGTAGCCGCCAAGTCGACCTTCGTCTTCTGTGAGTGTTCTTCTTAGAAAGTGGCACGGGAGTCTAGGCTCACGAGGTGGTATAGCCAAGCCAGCAAATTTGTCTGGCGTGGCCGCCGATATCGTTTGTGCCTTAGTATGCAGCTACACTGTCTTCAAAGTTTTCGAACGCCTGGCTCTGTACCCATTCCGGTCGCCCTTCGATCGTATCAACCATCGCGCGGCCCCCGAAGTCGTTACCATCCCCATTTACATTGCCCATCGTTCCATATACTCGGCTCAGCGATAGTAAGGTTACAGTGCCTGTGTTTTGTGCTCGTAGCGCGGCGCACGTCCAGCACGTCCAGTAAAGTCTTGTCCTACGTTGTCAACAATGTCTGCTATACTTACTGGAGACGTCGCCGGTGTGATCGACTTTGTCACCCTTACTGTAGTGCCGCTCGCCATTGTACTTACCTCCTTTCAACCTCCCGTTTGTCAGTAGCCGATACATATGACCCGGACCTTTGACCCGAAAGTCGGACACGTATATTGTTGGTATTACAATTTAAAATTGACAGCATGTCCAACGTGCGTGGGTCCTCATATGTCTAAGGCCCCTGCTCCCTTCCATTCCCTGGTTCATGCAGCGAAAAAAAAAATAGTCTTTGTTGGGATACTTGGTTCATATGACTGTTCTGGCTGGCCATGTAACCAAATAATTCCCACGGACCATTCCCTCCCACGGGAGCATGCGGGCCAGAATGTGGTGGCATATGACATTTGTGATGGTGGTGGCTAGGCTAATCCCTTCCGTGCCGTGTACCTCGGAGCCAAGGAAACTTCGGAATGACATCAACTTGTCGATCCGTCCATTCATATCTTTCTTGTATTACATTACTCGTCAGCAACAATGCATCCGTTGGTTCCCGGGCCCAAGGTACCCACCAGCTTCCAGGACAGCGTATGAATGATCAGCCTTCCATGCTTCAATCGGCCACAGCGGTGCAGGAAAGTTTATGGGGCGTCGTCGGACATCAAATTGGTGTACGAGTTCTGGTCTAACGCTGTTAAAAGGTGAACAGATGGGTAGACACTGGCATTCATCCGAATCCCCTGCTACTTATTACTCACCCCTACTCGACAGATATCGTACTTTTACTGTCATTGGGTAGGGTTTTTTTTTTACATTTAAAAACAAGCCTTGGAAACATACTTCCTGACATGTATGGGCCACTGGCTTTCATTTGGGGGTAGTTATGCTCCTAACCTAGACACCTATGTATAATAAAACCGAATATCAGTGGTTGTGTCTTGGGGAGCACCTTGCTGGATTGACTGGGGCCGAAAGGTAGGTTTTTGAAAACTTTTGAGTCATATCAGTTGTCGAGCCGAGGCACCAGCAATCGAGTCGACTTGTCATCGCGTCAATCGCAGTGTCATCCACTTATCCATCATCAACGCTGCAGGACTGATAGTCACACTTGTCTCAAAATCCCTGCCATGCATGCTGCAATCACTTGCTGGGCCTGCTAGTGAGATTCTGCACTGAGGTTGCCATATACATAGGGATTGATTGTATCAAGTTTGTTCTGCGATTTTACCTCTCGACAATCATCCAGACATGGTTTTCTACCAATCATTCAAAATTTCACACAATTTTGCTGCTGCTTTATTGAAACTTGGTGGATTTCTTTCAAAAAATAAACCCCACAAGCATCTTTGTATGCATTATGACCACCTATTCCGAGAGCCATGGGGTGCAAGTTTGCAGCAAAGGGCAGATATTGCAAATTCTCAAAACCAGTGCCAAGAATAGTAATGTTGTTTACCCGGATACCGGTCAGCTCCTGGATCCAGTCAGTCACGGCTGATCACCTCAATTCTGGGTTTGTTGCTCCAAAAAACTTGGGATTGAAAGCTATGAATACCTACTTTCACCTCACATCTAAATCATTTATTAGCTCTTTTTGTTGAGCATATAGGCATCGTGAGATTCGTGACTGGGCTGACCGGTATCCGGGTAAACAACAGTAGGGTTGTGTACCACGACAGAGTTGCTAATGGGATCAATGGAACCAACAAAATACTGTCTCGTGCCCGGCTATAAAAGGAGTCCTCTTTTAGTGGCGTCGCAGTCTATCATTCTGTGATAAACTGCAATACTAAGCTACCGATTCCTACTCCTCACATCCTACAGAGATGACAATCTGAGTCTTCGACATTCTCAGCTTCACTCTAACTGCGCTCGGGACATATGCGATCTTCGTTTCTCTCCGCCTACTGCTTCCTTACTATGTCGTACCGTATGTGAAGGCTCGGTTGGAGCAAACAGAGGAGCATCTCAACGAAGCCGAGGCCGGGAATGCAACATCAAGTGAGAGTGCGTACAGGGATCGATTCGTAAGGTACGAAATGGTATTGGGGCACTCCATCGCCGATTCTCCGTTTGCTCATGGACCACAGCCTCAATGACCAATTCTCTGAGATGCGCATGGCGAGCAATCAGTCTCCGCGGTTCCTTGAACAACTTCGGCTTGCCTCTCTATCATGCCTGACTTTCTGGCTATATGCCCTTTCTTCGTGGGTTGGTGCCCTTCAGTGAGACGTTGAGGTTTGTACGATCGTTCGTCTTACTGGTCCACCCCAACTGGAAGGGCTTCTCAGATGGCGATAGACGAACATCAGCTTGCATTCATTCGGAGCACAATTGCCACGGCGCTGCCTGTTCCAGCTGCCAGTATGTGTCATTTATGTCCGGAGCTCCCATCGTCAGCGTAGCTGTAACCGCCCCTCTCCCCCAGATGCTCGTGGAACTCCCATGATCAATATTTCGGGACCGACCTCACTTCCACCTGTCGCTTGTGGTCTTACTTATCCCCCCACACAGATGGATGCATCTCAGAGAGCGATGAACCAGCATCGACTTGTCTCTGTTGTTTCTGATCAGAGCACCACCGCTTCAGCGCTGCCTGCTCCCACTGCCAGTACTTATCTTATGTCATGGGTTAGAAGGGTGCTCTTCTGACTACTTTCTTCTAGTTATTGAGACCCACACAATCAACATTACTGAACCGACTTCTCCACCAGCTACTCGTAGTCTTACTCATCCACCCATGCTGATCGGGACATCTCAGGTGGCGGTGGATGAACATCGGCTTGCCTCTGCTGTCCCCGATCTGAGTGCCACTGTAGCAGCGCTGCCTGTTCCCGGTGCCAGTATGCGTCATTCATGTTATGGCTTGACGGGACCTCACTATCCTTCTTCTCTCTAGTTACTACGACTGCCACGATACAGGCTACGGGACCAACCTTCCCTTCACCAGCCGCTTGTTGCCTCACGTATCCCCCCAGTCTAAAAGGGGGGTCTCAGATGGCGACGGATGAACATCTGTCTGCCCCGATCGCTTCTAATCAGAGCGCTGCTGTTTCAGCACCACCTTCCGGTATGCGTCTTATACGTCGTAGCTTCGGAGGTGCTCACCAGACATCTCCTTCAGCTACTGCAACTCCTACAATCAGTGTTCCAGAACTTACCGACCTGATACCAGCTGCTCTGTCCTAGGTGCAGGCACCATACTAACTTTCAACACTTCAATGTTTGTTACATGACCAATGTTACTCACCAAAGGGTATTGTGTGGTTATCTGTACTAGTGTATGTTGGCTGCGTGCGCTAGGCACGTTCGCCGAGTGAAGTCCGGACCAGGGGAAAGAGGGGAGTGAGGGAAAAGAGGAGAAGGGAAAGGAAAGGCAACAGCACACAGCACACAGAAAGAAGGGCAAAGGGTTGTTAGATTCGATGGGTAGCTACTGTAAGGAGTGCGGCCGCGGCAGACTCGGAAACAGGCTCCCGACGCCTCTAAACCGCCAAACCCTGAGCCCGAGCCTATGCCCTTAAACTGCCAGTCTCCCGCACGTCGCCCTCACCACTCGCGCCACACCGTTCGCCTTCATCGCCGCACATTTGCCTCACCTTCCCCTTTCGGAATCGCCTCGCCCCTCGTCCCTTGCACCGCCCTCGCTAGCACATGTTTCGACGACTGCCGCCATCTCAGCCATTCAACGCACAAGCCCGACTTGCTCCATTCGGCAACCGACGTCGCGCCTACATGGCCACCATTCGATCCATCCCCGCCACTGTCTCGTCGTGTCGCGCCCTGCCGCGCTGGACACTTATTTGCCTCCCAGACTTCCTTTTCCTCCACTTCTCCTTTGTCCCCTTTCGCTTTAGACTCGATCCTACTCGTATACCAGCCCCTTTCCCCCTTACTTTAGCCTGCGCCCGCTGCCTCCTACATAGATACAATTCACTTCCTTTCCCTTCCCATTTATCGCTTACAGTACGACCGTCGGACGGTGTGTCGCCGACGTATACCTCCCCTCACGTGCTCGCGTTTAATGTACCTACTTTGTGTTTTCATTGATACCTGCGCGTCGCATCTCGTTGATCAGTAGCACCATTTATGCATGTAAATACTCTCGCGCTTGACATATAAATAGGGGTCGCCCTCAAGAGCGAAGGACAGCAAACCGTCGCCCCATCTTTCTGCCTCTCCTTCTCTCTGCATGCCGCTGTACGAATCACCTTGGAGCCCGAGCTTGCGACGTGTGCAGCCACTCCTCGTGTAGAATCTCGTCTCCGTCTCATTGTATTCCATTTCACCTTCGCCTCCTTTGTACTCTGCAAAGGTTTTGGTGCTTATCGTAGCCCAGATCCCCTTTGAATTTTGTTATCTCTCAACCATCTCGACACACCTCATACACCTGGAACGTCAGCCCGCCACTTGGTCTTCGGACTTCCGTAACTATCCTTCCACCTGTTCCGAACTCACACGCGTGAATCTTAGGATCTCTCGCCACACTACCGAGCCAGTTGTAGGTAGTCTTGTTTATATACATGAGTGAGTACCTAAGGCTGTGTGAAAGAGTTAAGACAAGAGAGGGAAGGTGAGAAGTAATGAATAGAAATGATGTCCTTTGCTCCGCCCAATGTGAAGGCGATGAGGGCGGGAGCGCATGCGATTGGCCTTGTTTTGTTGTCTCTTCATGCTGCTGTGCTGTGGGAGGCGGTGCTGGGGCTGGCGGCAATGGGTATTGAAGGGAGACTGTTCCAATGCGATGTCAGCATGAGCCAAGTTCCGAAGCGCACAGGTCCACATGTGGCCTCACGTGGGGCCTTACACTAGTACGTAGATTAAAGCCACTGGGTTTGTCTTGAATCAAGAGATGAATCAATGAATAAACAAACTTCAGAGGAAACAGAATGCTACATAATCATGATCATGGAGATAGACTTCCTGGACTGATCGGATGGTCACCCAGGCTAAAGATAAGATAACATTCTGTGGCCTGTTGTCCAGCCACAAGATGGGGTAGCTATGATCAGAACATGTAGAGGATGTACAGCGGCATAAATAGAGTGTGATAAGCATCCTATCTTGACTAGGCAGTGGCAGTGCCTAGGCAGCTAGGCCTGATGGTTAAGCACAGCAAAACTGTCTTAATTAACCCCTCAACATTTAGGACAATCTGCATAAATATTAGTTATTACAGTTTCTATAGCTTAACAGCCAAAACTAGTGTCCAAGCTTACATGTAAAATGCATGAACATCTTCTATTAGTGGTGACCAGGGTCTTGTGCCCAACGGCTCTGGAGCTGGAGTAAAGTTATCGAGTTATGAAACGAGCACGGAGCACGGCCAATCAGCTTTCAGTATCGGAATGACATCTTATATTGTATTACCCGTTAGCAACAATGGATCTGTTCGCTCCCAAGGCCAAGGTACCCACCAGCTTCCAGGACACAAGCGCATAAAATATCAATATATCAAACTTTCAAGCTTCAATCAGTCACGGTGGTGCTGGCTGGAAAGTTTATGAGGTGTCGGACATCAGATTACTTTGTTGGTTGATACCCAGGGGCCCAAACTTTCGAACCGCCCATGATAGCATCACCATTCCGGTCGTTTAGAAATGCCATCGGAATGTGATTTCGCCACCGGGAAGTGCATAAAGAGATTCAGTACAGCGCGTGTGTGATGCCACCAGCGCCGATGTGGGTGACTTTGAGCGTTGCTCTTGTTTCCGGGTAGGTGGTAAGACACCGTCTTGATTGCTCATTTCCACGGTGTCCCACGTGTGTCCCACGTGTCTCACATCCGCTCAATGTCGTAAGGCACTAGTCTACCGGAGCAGGGTCAAGGGGCAAAACGTTGAGTTTGGGCGACAGTACAGTACTGTGGTCTGGGTACGTTGTCAGTTCCCAGACGATTGGCTATCATCAGATACCTTCCTTTATCTCGGCCGAAACAGCGACGACGGCCGCGTCGTCCGATGCTAGGCGACGTCGAGACCCACTTAATGCCGCGACAACCAACAGATGACAAAATTATGCGTACGTATTACGCCTGTTGGTTCAACGACGCGCTGTGCCGCATGTGTATGTATGTTGCTAGCTGCTCGAAGGGATTGGGTCTATATACGCAAAGGGGGTAGGGGATGATGACGACGTAGTACAGAAAGCGGGTTGAATAAAACACAGGGATACGAACTTGGTGAGCGGGGGGTGTTCTATTACTGCGTAGTAGATATGAAAGGAAAGGAGACATGCGTGGGAAGGGTCGGAAAAGACGAAGATAACGACAACTCATGAGGACTTGAGGTTGACCTCTGACAAGGTCTTAAACGCGTCTCGATACGCGTCGAGTAGCGCCTTGACGCGCGAGCGCTCCGCCACGAGCGCAGGGTCCTCATCGAGGAGCTCGCCGAACAGCGTGGGCTTGTACAACGCGCTCACGAGGCGGTTCTGCACCTGTTGCGAGCTGTGATTCACGAGCAGGTGCATGATAGCCTTGGGTATCAAGTCCTGGATACTTTCCCGCACGATCGAAAAATACGACGCGATGAGCGATCGGATCAAGCTGATCTCCAACTCCTCCCGCATCGTCATCTGCGTCCCGCTCGCGGAGACCTACGTCATGGTATGATTATCGTACCGCGACTCATTCCTCAGAATTTTTGGTGGCAGAGAGAGGAAGAAGACGTACCGCCTCGATGTGCCTGCCCAAGCTTCTCATGTCGTACGCCGCGCTGTTTCCGTCGTGCTTCCCTGCCAGTAGTCCCGATCGCAGCACGACATCCGCCTCACCAGACATGTCTCGCCCAGAGGCCACCACATCCGTGTGGCCGCCCCCTTGCGGCATGACAGAACCGCCGGCGGGTCCAGAGGCAGCAGAGACGACGCTAGTCGCGCCGACCGGACCTGGCCCGTTTTGTCCGAAGATGTAAGTGAGGAGCGACTCGCGCGCCGTCTGTGGTGGCACGTGCGCGTTGTGCTGCTGCTGCTGCGATGCGTTCGATTGCGCGTGCGAGCTGCGATGCGAGCCTCCGACGCGAGAGTCGCTTGCATTCGAAGATCGGGGCGACGACTTTGCCCCCGCGCCACGAGGACGTTCTCTCTCGGGTTGTAGCGTCGCGGAGACGGATCTGGTCGTCGTGCTAGTCACTGCCGTAGATGTGACGGCGCCGGGTGGGAACTCGTCCGCCGAATCGGTGGCCGCATCGTCTTCTTTGGTGGCCAGTGAGGTGCCATTCGCAATTGCCGCCGATCCCCCGGAAGGCTCTGTTGACCTGGGCTGGAGTGGCGCAAGAAATTGTCAACGAAGGTGCGTGGAACGAAGGTAGTTTGGCGCCTCTTACTCTTGGGGAGTGCCCGTGCCCGTGCCGAGGTGCCGACGGATTGTGCAGATGTTGCGTTGTCGCTGTAGTGAAGGCGGGGTGGTTTGTGTTAATATATGCAACTTGAATGTCGATGAGGCTCTGAGCATAGGACGATGTCGGGCCGAGTCGTTCGCGCAGTAGCTCAGAGACAGTCTCGATAAGCTGTGCGTGCAGCCGCGGAAAACGTTGCAAATCCTAGAGGGAGAGTGGGAGTATCAAAGGGCTGATCGTATCGGGAAGCATTAGAAAGATGATTTTACCGTGCTGGTACAATTGTGGCAGATCTTGACAAGCTCTTCGTATACAAGTTCGACACACCGCAGGCAGGGTGCCTCAAGGAGCTTGATTTGTGGCTTGACGAGCAGGTCGAACGCGACCTCAGGCACGAACAGGCTCGGGCGCGGGCCGGTCGAGTTGCGGATGGCAGTGCGGATGTCCTGGTTCTCCAAGGCCTGCGTCGGCTCGATGCTCGCAAGGGCATTGCCAAAGACGTCGTTGAAGATGTAGTAGATCCGTGCGCCGCCGGAGAGCTCTTTGGTGGAGATGTCGACATTTGTGCCCTCGATTGAGGTGACAAAGTCGCGCGCAAATTGGGTCATGAGCCGAAGGACGAGCGCGCCTTGCTGTGGGGTGCGGCTGTGCGGTTAGAGTGAAAGAAGGATCTGAGGCGTGGAAAGGACGTGCCTGATTGGTGTCGCCATAAATGGCCTCATCACCGAACGTGTCCAGTTCTTGCTGGGCTTGACCCATGAGTGTGTTAAGCCGTGCTTTCATATCAGGCAGCTTATCGCGAATATTGTTCATAAGCACCTAAACAACAGAGAAAGTCATTAACCGTCCTCGGCACGTGCAATCAACTCGCGAGGAAAAGAGTACGGACCTGGTTCAGAGTCTTGGCGAGGTGCTTAGTCCCGTTTTTGTGCGCCATGTTGCGATACTGTGGGTGGGTTTTGAAAAACTCAGTCTCGCTCTCGAGCGCGTCAGCCATACACTTGTCAGCGTCGATATCCCGCTGCGAGCGGTTGACGACGCCGATAAAGCCGAGCTTGAGCGGGTACACGCGTCCTGTGAGGATGTCGAGCGCATGTGTGCCCGCGTCCATCAAGTCGAGCTTCGTCAGAATTCCGATCGTCCGCCGGCCCTGCGGGTCAACTGACCGCGCGAGTTTGAGCGAGTCCGAGTTGGCGAGGTCGACATTTGCGGCGGAGACGGCGAGGATGACGCTGCGTGTGGATGAATGTCAGGGGGGATGAGGCATTCAGACTGTGCGGGAAGGAAGGAAGGAGAGAGGCTCGCGCACCAGTTGGGTTTCGAGATGTAGTCTAGAACGAGGCTGCGAATTTGCTTCTCGATATCGCTCGGCTGATCGCCAACTGGAATCTATTCCCCCCAGAAACGTGTCGACGAAAACGATCTCAGCATGCATCAAGTGGGAGCTGACGAGGATAACAAACGTATCACACACACACCTTGGTAAGCCCAGGCAAATCGACCAACGTGAGGTCGAGCACGTTAGGGCTATATATCCTTAGGTGGATGGGCAGCTTAGACACGCCCTTGTTCTGTCCCGCGACGCGGAACGTCTCCTGCTCGATCTCGCGCCGGATCTCGGCAAAATCGACGAAACGCTTGTCGAGGTGTAGGAACTGACCCCACTCTTCCTCGTCGCTGCCGCTGCTTCCGCCGGGCGTGTGGATCAGTTGGAGGACGAGCGGGCGTCGCGTCACGATGCCTTGACCGCGCGGCAGGAAATCGCGCCCGACGATGCTGATGCGGTGGGTTGGTTAGATAGGGTATATTTTTTTCAGTTTGATAGTTTTCATCTCTCAGGTGCCGTGCACGAGAGAGAGAGAGAAGGGAGTAAGGGATGTGCTTACTTTTCGAGTACGCTGGATTTGCCTGCTGATTGGCTGCCGACCTACAAAGGGGGGATGGTTCCGTAGGTGTGGTGAGGGTGTCAGTGGCGCGAAGCTTGCGTACCACAACCAATTGGGGCATGTCAAGCTCCCCACCTGCAAAGGCCACCACCCATGATATGGGGGTGATCAAGTTGAGCAAAGGATGGACAGCAACGCGATGTATGCTGGACGGGGATGTCGCGCACCGAGGTTGCTAAACGTGTCTTGGAGCTTGTTGACGAGCTTTATGAGGTCGCCGTCCATGGCTTCCACCTGTATTTCTTGTTATTATTCAGGTGGATTTGAGGGTTGAGGTGGATATCAGGTGGAGGTGGAAGATAAGAATGGGAGAGTGAGTGCGGAAGCAAGTCACGGTACGGAGGCAGTCGCGTCTGGACGGCACCAGCTCGAACAAAAGTATATTTGGGGAAAACAACTCTCGTTCTATCTACGCTTTTTCATTCAACTAACGACCGCACATCTAGTCCTCTAAATGCCTATATCGCCTTGGCCTTGACCAGGTCTGCACCATTACCACAATCAGCCATATAGCAACGTGTCGTGTGGGAGAAACAACGAGAAAGGGAATCGATACTCACGCTCGACTTCAGATACGGCCCACGCGAGCACGTCTTTCTGAGTTTTCTCCTCAGAGATGTTCTTCAACACGCTGTCGACGATGGTCTTGACGAGGCGAGCCTGCTCATTCTCCTTCTCCTGCTGCTCAAAGCGCACCCAGCTGTCGAGCACAGCCTTGACTTCGGCAGCAAGCGCGACCTGCTGACGCCGCACGAACGCGTCAGCCTCGAGCTGTGCAGTCTCCTGTAATGTAACGGAAAATAAAAGGACGGAATGAGTCATGAATTGATGAGCCATGACGGGCAGGAGGCTCCGACCTTGGATACCGCAAAGAGACCCTCGGTGAGTGAGACGACGGCCTTCATTTGGCCCACTGCGTCGATACGGTCCTTCACGGCCTGCGTGTGCTCTGCGCGCGCACCATCGAGCACGCCCTTGATGCGAGCAATGTGATTCTCGGCCCATTCTTTGTATGGGAGGCGAACAGTCTGCGCATGGCATATTTCAATCAGCATCCCGCACCGTCTCCCTCACCCTAATTTACAAACGAAGCGACCAGTGCCCCAACACTTTGTAAAATTTCTCCCACATCCTCAGAGATTCGCAAACGCATACAGGCGGGCGACCAAAGGAGTGACGTGCGCAGACGAAAAAAAACACGCACCTTGGCGATATAAGAAAATAAGATAAGGTATCCAACAGCGATGACGGTCTCCTCGTTGAACACGTAGAGCTCCTGCGAAATAGCTGCCGCCAAGAGGCCACTGCCGAGGATGGCCGTGCCGGTCTTTGTGATCAAGCTGGGGTGCGAAGGCAACTTGTCTATGATTTCGGCCGCACGTTCTGCGGGAGGGTGTGGATTTGATGACGACGAGGCCATCGTACGGCTGTATAGAGGGAGAAGGGGGTTATGAGCGAGCCAACGGGGTGGGTGTAAAAAGTCCGAGCCAACGGGTACGAACGTAGAGAGGATTTGTGGGACAGCCGCATGAGGCCGTGCTCGCGACGCTGTGGGTGTGGTAGTGAGTTTGAAACGTGAGATAAAGAGCGGGAGAAATGACATGCCAGATGCGCGGAGAGAATTGAGGGCGATTCTCGAGGCCATCGTCGTCGTTCGTCGTTGTGAGTTGGCGCACCCGGCAAATTCGGAAATCTATTAGCGCCTCTCCCGATAAATTCCCACGCATTACTACCTCTGTGGACCTCACTCACTTTCATTTCTTATCCTCCTTGCCTTTCATTGGTTCACGCCGAGTCATATCAACATATTTTTCCGGCAAGGGTTAGGAAATGTAGTGTGTATTATGATTGGTGGGTAGAACAGATACCTCTCAATACCATAGTTAGGAATAGAAGAAGATTCAGATCATCTTCAGCTGGGTTTGAGTACGAGACAATCCTTATTGACATATATGTTTTTAATGTGTAATGGAACTTGCAAGAAATGGAGATTCTACTGGAGCTTGGTATGACCGCATAACAGTCATTTTGTGCTTGATTAGAGGATACACAAACATTTCAGTAGTGGTGGAAATTTACCATACAACTTTTCAGTAGCATCCATAGCTTGGAGTTCTGTAGGATGATCGCAATTTTTAAGTATACAACCAAGCATCAAAACAGTGATCCCGTACATGCGCCCGAAGAGTCAAACTGCAGTGTGGAGCGCGCACGGGCCGCTGAACGGCTTCGCCCCGCGTTAGCCAAGTTTCCGTTCTCTCCCTACCACAATACGACTCCATTGCTCAACCCAACCACTCGCACCCTCACCTCGACACACCGACGCATATGGATCCATCACCAGTCCCAATCCAACCACCGCACGCACCCACACCCGCACCTCACGACGTGACCATCAAAACCGAAGAACGAGCACGCGTACGTCACACGTCCCTTCCCCCCCAGGACTTTTACCACCACCGGATGAATGACTATACTGACGCTCGACTCGAACGACGACGACCACGCACGGTTTAGCCGATCCCAGCTTTGCAGACGCAGCAGCCGCAGCGCGTTCAGAGGTACAAAGACAAGTGCGTGCGTTGTCGCCGTCATGCGCAACACAAATCACATTATATCGCATTGCACTGTAATCCTGACATCGCGACAAATTGTTAGATTCCAAGCTCTCCGAGAGCGCTATGAATCCGTCACCGCCGTACGCGCATCGTCCCTCTTTATTCTTCTCGCGCCGCAGCACTAACCGGACGCGTTTTACCGTCTATACTTTACTACCTCTCGCTGCTTACCGCTGCAGACGCATACGGAGTATACCCGCGCCGTCCAACGCGCAACCGAAAAAGAGCAGCGCCTCCAAGCCGAAATCAAGTACGTCTATCGCCACACCTCTCTCCTGCCTTTCTCCTCCTTCCTCCTCCGCCCACCCATTCCAATCCATCTCCCGTCGTTGTCGTCGGTGACACTATGAGCTGAACCTGTAAAAAAATTCCAGTATGCTCTTAGATGCCGCTCTCACCAACGCGTCCCAAATCCAAACCTCGCAACAACCCTCATCTGCATCTGCGTCGACGCCAGTCGTAGGAGTACCAGGAGGCGCACCGGGCGCTGCACATTCAATGACGACTACGCCCACGCCCGTCCACGCCCAACTATCGTCCCCTCCCGCCCTCGAGGCACAAGTGCCGCCACTACCGCCGGCTCACCTGCACTCGCATTCGCACTCGCCACATGTGCCCCATGCCCATACCAATGGACACGCGTCCTTGACAGCGCCTCATGGACACGGACATGCTCACGCGTACGGAGCTGCAAACCATGCGCCATCGGGACGCGCTCCGGGATCTTCTGCTGGGCACAGCATCCCAAATGAGGTACGTACAGCTTGACCTCCTTTTTTCGCGATGATCGCCTAAAGGATATACGAATAACAGAGGACAGCCGACACCGCTCCATTTTGACAGTGTGGTAGGCGGCCGTTCGATGACGTCCCCAACTACCTCTCCGTCCTCGCCCAACCCTAATGATAACGTGAGTGTGGGGCACACCGTGCTATCATCCATACCTACGGCAAGACCAACATACACTAGTACTCACGATAACAGGGCGATGGCTTTTATGTGCCCCGGTTTCCCCCTCTTCTGCGTGTTCGTAGAATGTATCTGTATTTGCTGTAGCACTGAAGCGCATACCGTTACTATGTGCTCTCAAGCTAGCCTAGTGTAATGAGGTGTTTTCTTTCCCTCTCCCTCATCATTTCTTGGCCCTTCGAGAGACGAGAAAAGAGAAGCGAGAGGGGAGTTCTGATCATATCATACACGTGATCTATGGACGAGCTAAAAGACAGCAAATCGGGCGAGAGCAAGGAGCATGAAGCAATGCTAAAAAGAGGAAAAGAAGAAAAAAACGCGGGTAGGTAGCGAGCAACAAAGCCGGCAGTGCGAGAGATGATCTGGGCAACTGTGTTTGGAAAAAAAATAAAATGGATAGGGCAGAGTGGGTAACAACGATCTGCTTCTCCTTTGCTCTGCACACAGAACATAGAAAGATTCTGGGCCTGAGTAAATAAATAAAAAGGCGGTAGGAAGAAAACGGAAGGTAAAAAGGGTAAATGAGCTTGCAAAGCCTTGTCAGCAGAAAAACGTACAGCACATAACAGAAGGGTAAAGAGAGAAAGTGACTTGCGAGATGCATGCGAAAGGATGAGCAAATCCACACACAGGACGCATGAAGGGAGACAAGGTAATACGAGCAGCATGTTGGGAGGTCAAAGAAGACAGAGGGTCGATAAATATATATATACAGGACCGACAAATGAGAGGCGCCAAGTTGGATGCGAGTGCGAGCAAGAGCCTCACCAATGGGATTGAACGAATGTACCCATCTGCAGGGCGAGGCGGAAAGCATCAACGACTGACTGCACCTACTTCTGGGCCATTCATGCCCCAGGGGTGGTCACTGCCAAGGAGCCCATGGGTGGCAGCACTGGCTGCGCAGCGGCGACGGCCCGAGCGACGGAACCGATGCTTGGCACTACTATATCCTCGCGACGCGGTGCGCGCACAGCAAGCCCGCTCCCACTTCGCGGTCGCGTTGCCGTCCAGCTGGACCCAAAGTTATTGTACCCGAGAGGGGCGGAATCGCTCCGTGCACGGGCGAGACGCTGCTTGTTTCCCTCGGCAGCACTAACGCCTACGGGAGTGGTAGGAGAAACACCGTTTGCGCCTGCGCCCGATATTGTCGGGGGAATACCTGCCGTAGTACGCTGCCGTTTGCGGCCCTGGGCATCTTCAAAATCCATGGGAACGGGAGAAGGGGAGGTGCCATAGGGTGTGTGGGAGTGGGTATGATTATGCGGGAATGAGTGCTGGCGTGAGAGAGAGTGCTGGTGGGTATGGACATGGGCCGTTGTCGGAAAATCGGCAGTTGTGGGACTGGACGCAGGCGAAAAGGAAGTAGCGTTGGAGAGTGCCGAGGGTGGGAAGGGAGAGTGTGCGGATATGGATATAGTAGCTGGCTGGGTGACGTAGAGGTTTGTACTCTCATCCGGATCAGCCAAGTCTGCGGGGAACGGAGTTGGCACTGATTGGACACAATTAGAATTAGATAAGGTCGTGTTTGGGGTGCGCAAGGAGGGAAAAAGGGAGTTACGTTAGCGGAGTTGATTACCAATGAGACGGAGACGGAAACGAGTGGACGTACACCAGCCAGGGCAATTCTTTTCAAAGGCATCGTAGAGGGCCTTTGTGAACATGGCCAAGCGCTCCGTTTTTGCCTTTTCGATGGCGAGAGCGTTGGCGACGCGGCGATTGTCCTCGCGCATCTGAGAGAGCTGAGCGGCGACTTCACCGGGGAGTTCTACGCGGTGCTTAATCGAAGGATCTGGCTCGAGCGCTTTTCGCTTGATTTCTTCGAGAAGATCGGGTCGTGCCCGCAAGAATTTGTGGTGGGAGAATTCCCAAGTTTGGGCATCAGTAGACGTCCGCTGAGCCCGTGGGGTCTTAAATGACGTCATTGAGGGCCAGATCATGTGAGAATAGAGATACAAACCCGATTTATCTTGTGGAATCCATACATGTTCAGCTGGCGCACAAAGCTCGAAAACTGTGGACACGACAATCAGTACGGTAACAACTCATCCATCAAACTCACGTTATTGTGTTTGAAGTGCGACCCGAGTATCGTCCGGCTAAATTCGCCCACATTCGACACAACAAAACTGGGGGGGGGGGAACCGTTGAGCAACCTGGAACATAAAGGTGACCGGGCGTTTACCTGGTGCCAAGCTCCGTCCAAGAGATGAAGTGCGCAGACTTGGGATCATTGATCATCCTAAACGTGAGGTCATGACGAGTCAGAATGGGCAACGCGGAACGGTAATCCAACGTAATCGGCATCAACTCACTGGTACAGTTTCGTAACAAAATTATTCGTGCCAATCGGTTTTCCTATGACGTTCATGCCGCTGCCATTCGTTTGAAGGGAAGACGGCACGTGAGAGTTCGGAGATGCCATCTGGCTATCCAGCGGTTTCAGTTGATCGTCCTGCTCATCGCTCGTGGTCTCGTCAATCGGACTTCCGCTTGGGTCAAGGGATGATGGATAACCCATTTCCACTTCGTCATAAGACGCCGGCGTGTGGATATCCATCGACTGGCCTAGGGCATCAAACATGCGATCCTCCATGTTTGGGGGCAGTGACGCTCCGGTGGTAAAGCTTCGCTTCCTGGGAACAGACTTGTCAGATGACGACGACGAGCGGCTACTAAGCCCAACTCGACGGGCCGTCAAATCGCTGTGCGTCGGATCGGGATCAAAACGAACGCCCCCTTGATTATCCGGAGGCCCGTATGAAAACTGCGACGGGGGCCCCGGTTGCGGTTGATGGTGCTGCTGTTGCTGATGGCTCGAATGAAACGATGCATGATGATGAGCGCCAAACGGGGTATGGTGTCCATTCGGCCCTCCCGACGGACTCAGCGGAGTGATTGGCGAAACACAGCTGGTGGCGGTGGACGTGAGTGGCGACGGGTTGATGGGGGACAAGTTGGTCGGCGAAGTGACGGACAGCGATGAGAGATTGAGTGAGAGCGAGGAGCGCTCCATTAGATTTTCGGGGAGGGCTTGGCCCGGAGGTTGAAAGTAACCACCGTATGGCGGTGGATCGCCAAGGGACGGCGTTGAAGGGGTGGACGAATAAGACGGGGCATGGGTTGGCAGGAGGTGTGTGCCGCTCGGCCACGAAGGTGGTGGTTGTCGTTGTGGCCTAGGCGGTTGAGATTGCGGCTGCTGTTGAGACTGGGACTGCTGTTGTTGCTGGGACGACTGCTGCTGAGATTGCTGCTGGGTGGACTGTTGGGGAGGGGAATATGGGGGCTCGCCTGGAGACATGGGATGGGGATAGTGTGCATCCATATGTTTGGGAGAGGGAGGGTGATGGGGCAAAAGAGAAGAGGATTGTGCGATGGTTTAGGGATGGACACAAGAGAAAAAGAAGGGATGGAGGAGGAGAGATAGATAGATGTCTAGGACCGACAACACGCGGTTAGCATGTGAGACGGAAACGTGCAGTGCTGATGTGTGAAAGCGGAAAAAGAGAGGATAGATCAGATGAATTGATGGAGAGATGTGAGGAGTAGAAAAACATCAACAGCAGGACGGGGGACGAGGAGGGCGAGGGAAAAGGGAGGGAGCAGTCGTAGAGGAGGGGAGAGAGGAAAGGAAAGAGGGGGCAGCAGCGGCAGTACATAATATTTCTTCGCTCGACTAGGCCCGCACGCACAAAAACTTCCAATTCCTCTAATTTTTTTTTGCACAACGAAACGACGGGGGGGTGGGACCCATCGTCATATGATATGCTCACACCATCGGTGGTCGTTTGACCCCCATCGTTCAGTTTTAGATGAACGGAGACCAATGGGCCGTACACGAGCCACCGAATAGACTTTGGCCCATCAAATTTGGGGGGGAAAGGGATCCGACACGGACACGGACACACGGCAGAACACACGGATACGGGACGATACCAAACACTGGCGTCACCGTTGATTCGATTCGACCCGTCTGTCGGGTAATGTCGTCCATTCTCGACCAGTCTTCTTTTCCAACGCAACCACTACTCGATTCGTCGATCGCCCATTTTCATTTTTCATTATTCTCTCCACCAATTGCGCCCCGACCCCTCCGTTGCCCTCTCCTGCCATCCCGTTCTTTGCGCACCCACTCACAGGTAATCTCCTCATCGGCCTTACGGGGGCCCGTCATAACCCATCTCCACCCACGCACCCACGATGTGGTACGCATGAACACCGGTGCGTGTGTTTTTTTCTTTCTCTCCTTGGTTTGCGTCTCGACCCTAAGAGGCCCTCCAATGACGCCATTGCCACGTTGTGCCCACTCTATCGACGCCCCCGCGCCTCGACCAACTCGTCCGTCATTATCCTCATTTCCCACCCATCCAATACACCCCCCTTTTTTCATTTACTCTCCCAATACCTCCCGCTATGTATAGCCTGCAACGCATCCTCGTTTTCGGCTAATCTCAACCCGCGTGACCACTGACCTAAACGCCACTTAGTCGCTAGTACGCTAAAGGATACGCAAATGGCCAGATCATGGCCCGGGCGCCGGACAAGCGGAGAGGCCAGTTGCAGCGGCGAGTGAGGATAAGGAAAGAACGGCAAAAACGAGGGCCCAAGTGAATACATTGGGGGGGAGATCAACTCTTTTCATTTGCTCGCACTGCCAACTGACGTCATACCTCTCCCCGAAATGGCCTCACAACACACTCCTTGCGACCGGTCATTTGGCGACGTTGCCTGGACCTGTTCTAGGCCAGAACACCTACGCCCACCCTCACAAGGTGAGAACGCGCGACATCATTAGTTGATATACGTCGGCGGCGTCCACGCGAACCCCATCCGTCCTTTCCAGATGTCCTGAGCGCTCGCTTCTTCGGACCGTTGCCCCATCCATCGCCAAGTGCATATGCCCGATATTGTGCTCGGCCACAGCGCTGGATACGGTCAGTCCCACTTTCCAGACCCCGGTCCTGTAAACTCCCCTGCTCCCCATCCGCGCGCTTCTGTCCGACTCTGACATGGCACCACAAACATGCTTTACAGTTACGAGCGAGTTTGACCCTAAAGGAAATCGTCGGAAAACAGGGTGGAGGCTAGCCCGGGTGGGGCTAGGTGTGCGCCTCTTTTCTGGTTGAGAAGTTTCTCCCCTGCCTATTCCTACAGTGTATAACCCCCCTCGCCCCATGGCACCGCCTAGCCGCGCGTTCCGCGTATCGTAGGTCAAAATCTCGCATTTCCAAATGCAACCTGCTCGTGTGATCGTGATCGTCAGCGTAGGCGTCATCAACACAAATTTTCACGTGCGAGAACGGCCTTTTTTGATTTTTCGTGGAGCAAACATTCTCGACCCCGGCCTGCGACGTAAAAAGGGTCCCCTACATCGTGTAGTACCTGCGCGACGCCGCATGGTGGGGTTGGGGGGACCTCTAGGCCTTGCATCCCTAGCACGCATGCGCGCCCACACATATATGCACATACACGCAAACGTACATACACGCATGCACCTCATGACACCGTCCGCCATCCGATGGCTTGGAATGGCTTAGATCGTCCAAGAGTCTAGATGCCCCAGCTCTCAGGTGCGGTGCCACCATTCTTGGGCAGCCAGATACCGGATATCTTGTACCCCTACTATTGTTGTATCATGAGCCGACATTCAATTCAACGCGTTGTACACGCGTGCATCTGCGCAGCACTAGTATTGAATGAATGGATGGACGGATGAATGAATGAATGGGGATGGATGACATGACATGAGAAACGAGGATCATCTTTATGCTTATGCTATGCCCAATGTGAATGTGATTTCGCACACCTCTGCCCTCTAAACCCCCTGCCCGCCGACAGTGCGTTTTTCGTGCAGCGCCGCGACACCAAGAAGGGTACTGATACAACAGTTGAAATGACATACCATACTTCGTATGATGGCATGGGTAGGAGTATGGTAGGTATTCAGTACGTACAGGCTCCGCGCTATTCTGGGAATCAGCGGCCCGCCAACGCGGTCACTCACAACCATGTTATGTTTTCGAATGAATACACCACGACATGAACCCCCTCACGCGAGTCCTACAATGCCTTAAACGTGCGTCAAACTCGTGGGACATGAACATGATCGTTGATCCAGACCCAAGATTCCTTGGTCATCAGGTTGGCACTTTTCTTACTTTACTTGGAAAAAACAAAAACAAAAGATGAGTGGATCGTCGTGGCTGACTCGGAACTACATACGGAACAGCGTTGGGACCGTTTTGTGATGCTGCAGAGTGATGTGGACCTTGAGGAGTACCTTTTTGACCATCTCTGGTAGGGGTATGTTGTCTGTCTTGTCTGTTTATGATACTAAATATCGTTTGTTTGTTGATCTGCTGCTCGTAGTGGTGCCTCTACAGGCCGTAGAGCCGCGAAATCCACGAGTGCCTGTGGGGTATCCGTGTCCCTTGATTTCATTCAGGTTCAAAAAGTACATCCTACTCAATCCACCAATCAGACTCCAACTGGATCAGACTAATTTCTCATATTGACCTGAGAAACGAGAATGGTCAAATTGCTTGCGATGTCCTAGTCGACGTCCCCGATGAGTTTCCGAGCTACGAACTGCGATCGGAACGTGGATCTGAGGCGGCCATTCGTGACATAGAACGCAAGTTGAGTGGGTTTGCATCAATTGAGGATGAGAAGGAGTCCTCCACCTACAATTGATGGGGTAGGAAAGGACACGTAAAATATGCGTGCGGTAAACTCAAAAGTTATGCCTCCATACTGACCATCATCCCGGTCTGGGCGTGAATATGGAATTAGCCACCCCACACAAATCCGCATAGGCGTCATCCGCTGACAGTAACGAGTCTAGGTCTCTCTGCATGCGGAAACGAACATGTGAAGTATTGTTGCAGACGTTATGCTACTCATCTACGCGAGCACGTCACACATCCCCACATAGGGTATACGTATCTCGGGGATTACTGTAGAATGGACTCGAGGTAAGCAAGACCTTTTTTTACTTGCATCTATTGAAGGTGGATCTCGTAAGTGTACTAAATGAAGTGGTCAGCCGTGGAACGTGGCAACGGCAACACGAGCCACCCAGGCCAGGTATATGTATCCGACGTTGTTGTCAAGCTTCAAGACGGGACAGGTGCATCATGGAGAGCTCACAGAAGGTGGGTGGATTTGCAGTGTTGGCTGTTTATTCCCTCGTAGCGGAGGATAATCTCAAACATCGCTCAAGATATCCTTGGTAACTAAAAGGGAAGGAAGGCTGTCGGCCGCGTCTCCCAAACTTGATCAAAGAGTCTAGACCATTAGCCTGAGACGGAGTATCATAGTTCGCCTTTTCGTCATCATCGTCCCCGAGGACTCCGATATGTTTCCAAAGCCTCCAAAATACCCCCAATCCCGTCCAAGTCAGCTGTGCAACCGCTTGTAAATAAAGTTTCTGAGATAGAATCATTGTCACAAATTTAAAAAGAATGAAACGTGTTGGGCCTGATGCTATGCAGGAGGCTCGGACGGTGTATTGGCACGAACTCGTGCGGGTTGCCAACACCGTGGGAGGTCTGCGCTGGGTACTGTATGATACGGGCAGACTATAGGGGGTTGTCAGGGCAGAAGTGTATGGCAGCGTATGGTCGAGTTGTCTTTCTCACCCCTGAGACTTCCACACAGTGTGGTGCTCAAGCTGCCTCCGTAGGCCATCTGGCGCGCTCAACACTCTGCACGACTCCTACTCTACTACTTGTACCAGGCTCTCTGAACGTATATGTTAGAGTAGAAAATCTGATCGATTGATCGGCGATTACAGAGACAACATATATACTTATATGTGTGTGCACGCATGCATGACTCCACGTCGCAAGCGCGAGTACTACGATCAACCCTTCCCGCCTCCAAAACACAAAATGAAAAGAAGAGGGCTACAGGACAGCATGCACGAAGCCGTTTAACAGAAAAGTGACAATAAACAACATGGTGATGGTGACAATCTAAGGTATTAATGCGGGTACAGGAACTGCACGCGTGCGTGCGCAGGCGCGTCGAGGGGAAGAGCGGAACTCATATGAGGGCAAAGGGGAGGGTGTAACCACTCAGTCTTCGTCCTCGTCGCTCCCTATTACATGAGCCTCTGCTGGCTCATCATTACGCACGCGCGCATACCACGTGGGCTGCGACCGGGCAGATGTCGGCGTTGCGGTAAGCTCGATCGCGCCGTGAGCGTCGGCCTTCGTCGACGAAGACGCAGCGTCGGACGTGGCGTAGAGCGTGATGAGGAATATGACAAGTGTGTACAACAAAAACGCCATGCTTTCATGCAGAGAAGAGAAGAGTACGAAAGGAAGAGGGTGATGTCAGACCGGGACTTGTAGCGACGTGAAAGAGGCCAGAGGGAGCAACGTACCTGAACATGATGAGTATGTACGTGACGTGGTCCATGCCACCTTCGTGCACATATTGTAGTTCTTCGTCAGTCGCGGACATGAACAGTAAACCCGCTGCTACCAAAAGCTTATGCAACAGAAACCCATCGACGTTTAGGTTTAGAAAACGAGGATAATCTATGCACTCACGAACGGTGGCAAATGCCTAAATGCACGTCCCTTGGGCGCAGCGGCAGAGGCACCAGCGCCATCCGCGAGGGTGTGGTCTGACGATCTATCGTCCTCCACGCTGTCCGCGCCGGCGGGAGCGAACGAAGGCGCGACAAAGCACACTTCGATCATGCGGGTAAGGCCGGCTGACATGAGGGTGTAGCCAAACATGGCATGCACTTTCGTCGAGAGCATCAGGGCCTGGGCGTGGTCTGACATCGCATAGCCCGTCAGAACGATACTGTTTGTCCCGGGAAAGGGGATGTTAGCTTCGATCGGCTGGTCACGGCTGCGGAGAGGGGCAGAGGGCTGTCTTCTTTTTTGAAATAGACTCACATGATGGAAGGAACCACCGTGCGCTGTCGAGAAAAGGAGATTGCACGCGTGAAATTGTGTGCCAGTGAAAAAAAGGTCGAGGCTGAAGCGAGGGCTAACTTTACCTGATTGTTCCGAGAGAGATAGACGCCAAGCAGGCCACCACACCACCCTAGATGTACGGAAATGAGCATAAGGAAAAACTTTCACATCTTGCGCGACGAACTCACAGAGGACGCCCAGGATGCTGAATTACGATATGTCAAGGTCAGATCATGAGAGGTACCAGTTTCACCAAAAGACGCACGTATGCTGCATGTCTTTCACGGACCACACGCTACCACGGTGCTCCGTGAACGTGTTGACTACATGTACCAGAATTAGGAGGCAAGGAACTTCAAACAAGCTCGGATCTACACGCACCGATTCCCTGTTCTCCGTGAACAACTCGATCAGCTCAAAAACGTTGGATCGCGGGAAGGCGAAAAGCCACACAAACCCAAAGCAAAATGACCCACGAGTCCCACCAATCAGGGCTACGTCCGCTTTTGCGAATCCACCCCTCGCCCATGAGTAGGAGGATCGCTAGGATGATACCATACGCGATGAAGCCGCTACCCTAAACATCAGTTCCCAAAAAAAGAAAAACGTAAGCCGGCCTTTCCCTTCTGCTGACTAGGGCTCACGCACCATGATATAATGTGCGAGGCACTGCCCCAACGCCCCACCGCGACAATACCCGCGAAAAACGATCGCACCAAAGAGCATCTGTATCCACCCGAGCACGGGGTATGACCTTCCGACAAGCCCGTGTGTGCGCACAGCCAATGGCCGCAGCGTCCGTTCGTGTATGTGTAGCTTGAGGTACACGCCGAGCGCGAGCTGCACTGCGATCGGCAAGAGCAGGATGTTGGAAAATGCGCCGTGAGCGCTCCGGAGGAATTGGCGACCACCGTGCGCGTGCCCGAGCAAATAACCGCCTAGAGTGAGCACGATACCTGCAGTCTAAGGAGTTCGGAGGCAGCGAAGGAAAAGGTCCATGGTGGCGGTGGCGGCAAGGTGCCAATTTCCGGTAGACAAGACGAGAAACGGAGGGCAAGGAGGTTAGCGAAAGTACGGGGAAAGTAGGAGGGACGCACCTGGACCGGGACGTGCCAGCGGCTACGCGATAAACCCAATACCATGCCGATGGGGAAGAGAATCCCCCATACACCAGCTTGAAGGAAGATGTGGATCCAGAGGATCGAGTCGATGGCTGCGGTCGCTGCTTCTTCGGAAAGCTCGTCATGGTGCTTGTGCGCTCGCACCGTGTAGAGTGCGAGGAGTAAAGGGAGGAATACGCGGTGGATGCGCCGGCTCATCGCGAGATAGGACTAAGAACTAGAGAACAGGAGCAACGACTGACACGACGAGGGGAGCGATTTAGAGTTAATGGCCGCTGGGGTACGCGGCCCGCCAATCCCTTGCCAAATGCGGCGATGAGCGGCTTATAGTATTCCACTACTTCAACTCTGCTCTGCTGTCCATCGCATAAGTCTCTGTCCCAAAAGCATTCATAGCATCGTTTGAGTAGCTCAGTACCCACCTTCGCTCATAAGACTCATTCATTGTCCTCTGACAAATTCCCGTCGGATGGTTCCTTATCGATCAGTTGGTTGCCACCCTAATCATCGAGAGGGAAACCGGGCTAATCTTGCGCCTTCAGGCGGTCCACCCCTTCTGCTTCTGGAGTAGCCTCTTGACTGGTGGTCCCTTATGCATTCAGCGCGGATGCCGGCTGATAAAGTGCAGTTGACTGATTTCCCGTTGACAACCAGGGTTGTAACTAGGCAGGTCATTCGTGGAAGACCTTGTGTATGTCCCAGTCACCGAGCCCCTGTGATAGATCACTGCCAGGCTCCCTGGTTGACTGTATGTTGGTTGCCAACCTCTCGTTGCAACGGCCGACTCTTTTGCTTTTAGCTCGGGTCTGTCACATCAGGCTTCAGGCTATGTTCGAAGCGACAACGACAGCCTTTCAACGGGGATGCTCCCTTTTGCAAAATTCACTTGAAACAATGGTTGGCTCTTTTCGGAGCCTTTTTAGACCGTCTCTCTGATTGGGTCTAATTTGTCAGTATTGCATCGCGAGGGATGGAATAACGTGGGGCAACCTGATAACATCAACTGATTGCACACGTTTTGTATGTCGATGGGGATTCCAATTCTTAGGCTTTGTTGTGTAGCTTATCGTTTCCCCCTTGCACTTTCCCGCTGCTATTGACAGGTACACCAACTATCGCCGATTTTCCCGACTACAGCAGGGCTGATAGTAGTCGCCCTCGGGACCCCGGAATCGGATCTGAGGGATTGGGAGTGAGTCCCTTACAGGTTATCCGCGTCCACCCCTGCCTGGCCTCTCTTGTTGTCCTATCGCGTCCTCGCATCACCGAAGGCCAGGGTTATTCACCTCGACAGAATCGGCAAGCTGAAAGAGTCATGGGTGTTGTGTTTCCCAGGCCTCGATGCTATTTGCCGCGCGGCCGCATTTGCTGCGCATCAATATGAGCGCCCGCCGCTGGCACAGAACCACAGAAGGTCGTGTGAATCGAGAGCATATTTTAGGACAAGTGCATCATGGGCCGTCAGCTGACTACAGCTACTCCGCGCAATAACGCCTAACCCAGATGGATGCATGGATGCAGTAACATAGCAAGTGCTACACCTCTTTGCCAATTGCCATACTTCCCGGACTCTGGAAGTTTTGCCTGGCGACGGGCGTGGGATAATGCTATGGTGTACGACATCAGTTCTGTCGTACTATCGCGGGCGCCGTGGGTGGTATGATGCGCGCTGGGATGAGGTGGGTCGAGCACAGTGGCTGTTCTACCAAGTCAGGAACGCATTGCAGAGTAAAATTTACCACAAAAATTTGCGAACAACGTCGAATCCAGGATCGCGGTGTCCTTCACACACCGGCAGAAAGGGACCGGACGTGCAGATCTCCTGGCTCTTGCAGCTCTGTGACCTTGGATCTAGATTGTCCTGGACCCTCCCTGGGACATGGTTTATCGCACTCTGCGCCGATATTTCTCAGGGCTTCAGCCGACCACTTCCTTGCGTCGTATGATCTTCGAGGTCTGAGTCAAGAAAGGATATTATGACTTGCATGTTTTTAAACCGTGATATAGATGAAAACACTATGGGCCTAGCACACATGAGGCACTGGCCACGCTGCATCATCTGTTATTACCATAGCCTCAAGGTTTCGGTCCAGATTCAACCGTTCGGCGTGCGACTTCAAGTACCTATCGCCCATCGCCTTGATCCGAGTCCATCCCTGTGCAAGGTACAACCCACATCCCAGGGTGTACACCACTTAACAATACCCATCCATATCTCCTCCATGGCCACGTCTGGTCCCAGGGGCAAAGACCTGCTGACCATGTGGCTGCCACTGGCGCAGATATTTGACATCCCGTGGCTCAGCAATGATATGAAATGAATGATACGCCACCGCGTAGTTTTATCGGCGCGCTGTGGTAAGCCGTCGGAAAGTGGTGATATGTGATGCTAATACAGATCCTGTGAGTCGGCTCACTCGGCTGCTATTACGCAAGAAAAAGATGGTCATGATAGGAGGGGCTCACACGGCCGAATGGGTACAGTGGGTAATTCACTCGCGTCCCCAGGGTCTGAGTTATTCGAGTTAGCATGGGCATCTACATACATATAATACGCTTTCTAAGAATCGCTTGGAGAGGTCGTAAGTGCGGAGAGTGATTCGTTAGCATCGTCCTGATTACACACGAAATGCAATCCTGCAGAAACCCCAGATCGTGGAAGTTCGCAGTCGGGCATGTCTTCTTTAATCAGATGTATGAGGGGCCTACACTGGCAGGATAGAACAGTGGGTTCTCTTTATAAGGAGACTCTTGTGTACCAACGCACATTTCGCTCCTTAGAAAGCTAGGACCTTTGTTATCATTTTGAAACCCGCTGCTCGTGGCTGCTTCACCTTTGCAGGTGAGGTCGCCAACTTTGGCCACATGGGCAACCGCTGGCTTAGTGCAATGCGAAGGGAAGAGCGCGGAGAAGTTGTTGCCAGTGTTAGCCCCGAGACTGGAGACTATTTTCCAGCGAATTGGGGGATGCTGGGTTCTGAACACATAAATAACTGGGCTTGATTGGTCAGGGCGGAGGCATTAAGACTTTTGGAGCTTACCACTGGCACTACCTGTCATCAGCATAACAGTGAAAAGCCAAGCACAGTAGCCAAATATGGCCTTGAGATCGAATGGAATCAAATAGTATTCAAGTGGAATCGAACGCGTGTATTTGACCTCAACGATTCCGATAATTTGGTGATGAAACAGGTTGTAACGTAGATCCCAGATCAGTGGGTTCGAGGAGGAAGAGGAAAACGCGAGGAAGGACCGGTGCACGGACCGAGCGATCCGCACGGCCGTGTAGTAAAGAAAACGAGTGAACGCGAAAATCAAAACAGGCAAGATCGGGTTGAGCGACCTTCTTGCTAGAAATCAAGGGGCGATGTCAAAAAGGGAAGGAAATAAGAAAACGGTAGATGGACAACTGGGGATGGCACAGCGTCCACACAATAGAGGGACATAAGGGGAGAACGCGGGCGATGTCCACTCCTGTCCATCCAAGACGCAGCACCCATTTTATTACGCTGGATCCAAGGCTATTTAGGCAGACGAGTACTACTAGGTTCAGAAAAAGAGAGAGAGAAATGGGAGAAATGGGGGACTGGACCCGAGTGCGCGCGGATCAGTTACATCGGGACAATTCGCCCGACGACGTAGATAAGCGAAATGTGGATGAAAAATGAATGAATGGGTAGCTAAAGAAAGAGACTAGGAGCGCGGGGGTGAGGGGGAGTCCGGAGCGAGCACCGTGCCGGTGCACGAGGCAGTGCATCGGCTACGTGCTTTTGGGCAGCGCGGATCGTCGGGGCTAAGGTGCCGCAGCGGTTTTTCGGATGGCGAGGCGGTGCAACTTTCCTGAATGGGAGAAGCGTCGACGCGCGATTACGAAAGTGGCACTACGTGTGCTCGTTCCTGCGGCTACGGCGTGTGCATCCCTTACAGGTTATTTCCTGCTTAGTCTGTAAGCCTGTGGGGCAGAGGGACTGGTAAAGATTCATATCAGAGGAGTACGCACCTGCGGCCACGCCAACAGGACGAGGACATGGCGCCTTTTTGGGAGACTCGTGTATAAACTCGTAGAAGTTTCAATTGTGAGACGGATGCAGACGGGGAGGCACGTCCTCGGTCGCCTAACCAAACAGCGAGTCGCCTCGGGGCAAAACCTCATTTTCACGAATTACTCATGCCCCAGCCCAGACTATCTCAGTTCCAACGCTTCTCCGTGATTCGGACTATGTCCACCACAGCAACGAAAGTATCCTTAACCCGGCCTTGGGGACGCGGAGAGAAATATCAGAATAGGCTCCTTCCTCCAAATAAATGATAATTAGCATAATGTCTCATATACAACAATGAAATCAAGCGCCCTGTCGGAGCGGGCTAGCACCCCGCGTTCAGGTGAGAGTATTCAATTGAGGTCGCACGCATATGCGCTTCCTGATCTCAATCGTCAGATCCGACAAGTGACCGAGAGAATGATTGATACATTACGATAGTTACAACTGAATATTATTGATCAGGGACGATGAGATCACGCCGCCATCTGCCTTGTATACCATTGTGAGCGCTCTCTAATATAATGCCCACTTCCTTCCATCACACCCACAAACACCTTATTGATGTGGCCCTTCTCAGGCTTTCGAAATCCAAACTACGAGACCATCGAGGCCAAACGCGCCCGCCGCGCTGAAGCCATCAAGCTTGCCCCGGCCTTTCAGCCAGAAGAGCACCAGAAGTATCTCGACGTAACAGGTAACTGCACTGCGGTTCACTTTGCGTTTCTACTCGGGCCTGCTCTCAGCCTTGCTTTGCCACGTGGCGTTGAACTCATTGTTTTCCCTTGACAGCGTCACAGATTGTGGAGAATATCCAAGCTCGTGCATGGACTGCTTCGGCCGTGCTCGAGGCTTACATCGCGCGTGCCGCACAAGCGCACCTAGCGACAAATTGCTTCACGGAGGGTGCGTGCGCCCGGCCACCCTGACTGCTATTATCAGCTTGCTGTTGCTGCAAAGATGTCGAGACTGACTTTTGCGACAAATACGGTAGTATTCTTCGGAGAGGCCAGCGAGGAAGCACGCAGACTTGACGCTGAGTTTCTCAAAAATGGCCATTTGAAGGGTCCATTGCACGGCGTGCCGATCAGCGTCAAAGACCCATGTAAGCTTCCTTATCAATCCCCGCTTCCTCACTTCATTTCCCTGATTCTTTCGTTCCTAGTCGACGTCAAAGGTTTTGATAGCACTATTGGATACACGCAGTGGGCGAACAATCCGGCTAAGCGCGACGCTTCCGTATGTTTACCTCTTTCTGTTCCTGCTGCCAACCTCACCGTCCAATTATTTCCGCCGTTCGTCTTTACCCAAATTAAATAGATCGTCGCGACGCTGCGTGCAGCTGGGGCCATTGTCATCGGCAAGACCAATGTACCGCAAACACTGTTCGCCTTCGAGAGCGTAAACCCGCTCTGGGGCCGTACGTGCAACCCGTGGTCGACCGCGTACACCGCGGGCGGCTCCTCGGGCGGCGAGGGTGCACTTCTCGCTGCGGACGGTGCGGTGATCGGTGTAGGCACGGATGTCGGAGGGAGCATACGTATTCCGTCCGGATACTGCGGTATCTTTGGGCTCAAGCCGGGTCAAGGTCGCGTGGCGTTCATTGGTTCCGTCGGTGGGTCGTTCAGCGTTACTCGGTCAGCCACAAGTTTAGACTGACTCGCTTCGACTTCTTTGGTGCCTTTTCCTCATCTCTTCCGCGGCCGAAGTTCCGGACCCCGGCTTCGAAGCTATCCGTGTCGTCGCGGGTCCGTTGGGCCGCTCGGTCGCAGATCTCGAGCGCGTGGCGCGCGTGCTCTTTGGAGATCGTAGTGACAGTGAGGATTACTTCCCCGCGCCTGTCCCGTACCGAGATGTGACACTGCCTGAAACACTCCGCTTTGGATATTTTCTCAACGGTACGTCAAACGCCACTTTAACAAATAGTATTGATGCGTATGTATATAAAACAGATGGTGTGGTCAAGGGATCCCCTGCCTGTCACAGGGCTATGTTGGAGACCGTGGAGGCACTTCGCAAGGCAGGACATAAATGCGTCCAGATCGAGCCTCCAGATGGTGCGTGACGAAACTACTCTCCAGTCGATCGAAATCTAAATTTTGGTTCTAGTTACCCAGGCTCTGGAGCTATTCCTCTCAATCACCTCTGCAGACGAGTATAAAAGATTGACAGACCACCTTGGCACGGACAAGAAGGTATGGCCCTCGAGGTGCGCTTCCCCACGGTTTCACGCTAACGGCTTCTGGTATAGGAATCGGCACTCTTTTTTCTCACTATGGGCGCTCGGATGCCAGGTAAGTGTGCTACATATCTGCGTGGGGTTGCACTCTTTGCTCTTACTGAGCACCGTTCTCAGGCTTCATCCGTCGATTTGTTAGTTGGGTGGTTCGTACATTCGTCGGGGATGCCCAATTTGCCTCGCTTCTCGCACTCTCACACAAAAAGTCCGTGCACCAATACTACAATTACGTTGCAGCCAAGCTGGCGTTCGAACGACAGACGCGCAAAACACTATGGGGCGGCGATCTCCCCATTGACGCTGTTCTCGCTCCCGTACAGGCGATGCCCGCATTGCCCCATGGAGGGTGCGACCGTCTCCTGACGGTCGGAGCCGCGACGTTAGTGTGGAACGTGGTCGACTCACCTGTCGGGGTCGTTCCCGTCACGCGTGTCGATCCCGCACGCGATGCGCTCTCGGATGAGTGGCGCGCCGGCCCGGGAAACGGGTCCAAGATTCTCGAGAATGAGCTTTACGGGCCGAAGGGCGCGTACGATCCGTCTGCGATGAAGGGGCTACCCGTGGGCGTGCAGGTCGTCGGTCGACCATGGGACGAGGAGAAGGTGCTTGCCATAATGCATGTCATCGATGCTGCTCTCGGTCCACGCGGATTTGGCCCTGGATCTTGGGCGCCAAATAAGCAGGTGAGAGGGACACAGGGCCGCGGGTTCGAGAAAGATGAATGATGGGCTTCATCATATACCAGAAAAGTATTCCCCTTCATATTAGTTAGGATTCTGTATGGCGACTGTAAGGTAACCTTTGCGGTTGCCTATGGAAGGCACGTGTCCCTCCGCATCGCATTGTGCCGCCCGAGCTCCCACCTCAACACCACTCGATCACCCCTCAGTGCAACTTTCCTTTCATTCTTGTCCTTTCATGCCACCTTCCTGTGTTCCTCTGACCCGCTGTGTTCATAGCATTACTCTTAGATTCGTACTTCTCGGCACTCGTACTGTACAGCTTTGGTTTTGTATATAATACTTTCTCAAGCTTCCTGAAATGAAGTTCCCTTTTCACGACTTGCTCACATTAGATAGATTCCCCTTTCGCGATCTTGGACACGATTCCCTCTATCTCATCAAACTCACGCGCGGGGCAAACAACCTCGCTTCACGACTATCATCACATTTACCCTTCCAGCATAGCGGTCTGCCTTGCGTTTGTTCCATCTCTGGAAGCAATTAATTAGCATGCGTGATGTAGTAATTTGGAAGGGGAAAGCAGACTCCCTGCTCTCCTCGGAGCGGCACTTCAAATCCTACATGAGGTTGCTATGGGCCAACTGATCGAAAGCTGCCATAAGTCATTTTATAGTTCCTTTCATAACAGGCTGTGACAAAAACAAAAGGAGAGACGAGATCCCGATAAGCGAGATTACTGTGATATTTGCGATCGTCCTTGAAGAGATAGGTCATATTTGTGCCCATGTGGACTTGCGGCATTCTGCGGGGCGTGCAGCGCGTCCTAGTCGAGTTAGAAGGATTTGGGTAGAGACGGACGGCTTCTCTTCGATGAAGGACACTCGTAGATAGGATGTATTCACTTACTGAAGGGCGTGCATGCACGCGCCCGAGCGTTGAAGGGGTCACAAATGCCCTGAGCTGGCCTCTTGTCCTTCCTTATTCTCTTCCTCGAGCCGGCCATCAGGAAAAACCTCCCGCGCTAGCGAGAGGTCATTGACTCTAGCGAACACTAGCGAGCACTATCGAATAATTGACACCTTTGCCGAGAAAATTACATCATTATAGCGCAGATTAGCCCGGGAGGTTTTCCCCGATGCTCTCCTGCTCGATTCCATTTCGATTTTACCTCTGAAGCCTTCGCGTCGACCCCAAAATTCTCTACATCCATAACTCTACAAGCCTCAACACGTTCAATTAGTCCGAGCCGTGACACTATCACATTGCAATCAATGGAGAGGAAAACAGCCCCCAGGTGGGAAAGGGTGCTTTGCGCCGTATGTATATCGCCTTGTGCAAAGCTGTGTCCGCTCAAAACTTACGTTTATACCCTCTCCACTATTAGCTCTTGTTACACATTCACAACCTCAACCCTTACAACACGCCCACACCATCGCATCGCATCTCATTACGACATGGCATCATTACCTTTGTTCCCGCATCGCAACCCATAACCTCCACCCCTTCATGCGTCTTTCCTCAGTTTCTTCAGGGGTCGTCTTCTCTCTAATTCCTGCCCAACTCTCGGCCCCATCTCCATGAAGCGGCAAACTTCGTCGACTCAAAGCTTCCACCAAATACGTTGAGGATCTTGGCGCAGCGCCAGGCCTCCGGGAGACTTCCCACACTCTTCAATGGGCCAGCTGGCCAGCCCTTTCATACTGCGCAAGTCGATTGCAGCAGCCATGCACACTACGAAATGATCACACTCCCAGCCTAACATGTGGAAGGCTGGCAGCGCGTCCGCCTTTACCCGGGGGATTCCCGCACCTAAGCCAATTCCACAATTGCCCGAGGTCGCCTAGTCTCACTTGCCACCCGCCAACTTGAAAGCCCACATGTGTCACGCTGTACGAGCAGCCAGGTCTAGAAGCAGAGAAACTACGCCCGTCGTTTCCCATCAACTTACGATCAATACGGCGTCCTGAAGAGACAGCGAACAGAATGCACCAGACAAGCAAAACAATCCTATAACCACAGTGTAGGGTACAGGGCCTCAAGCTGAAGCAACACCGTCCACCACGCATGCATGACTATCTGCTTCCGCGGTACCATCTACCGCATCATGGGGACAGCATGGAGAAACCAAGTCAACACCTGACTTCAAGCCTTTTCTTGGGCGACTGCCACAGCAGCAGAAATACTAGAGCCTTGCGGGCTGGAGAGCCCGCTAATGGAGCAAGCACTCCCAAGGTTCAGAGCATTCTCAAAGGAGTATGAGAGCCGCTCAGGCACCAACTCTTGGAAGATCGACACTGAGCAAAGTTTTCTCAGTATCAATCTTCCAGAATTTGGTAAAATCCAGCACTAGGCGTCAGCAACAAGTCGGCGCATCACTAAAAATCTGAGCCGGCAGAGCGTGGAGGGGCATGAGATGCTACACCCTGCGCACCTTCTTGTGCTGTTTCCTCCAACTATGCAGCCTGAATCCACACCCCCGGCGGAACAGCTTGACATGCACCGACAGGGTTGGTTCCCAAATCAGGGTCTATAATGGACGTTTTTGATGAATGTTGCAGTATGGTGGACTGGGCGCAGAATCAAACTCGGGGTTATCTGCAACGGCGCAGCCTACCGCTGAGCCACCATGTGAACCTCGACAGCCATCTGTCGTTGACATACGAAGAGTTGGAAGTTCTTCTACAGCAGGAAGACAATGAATTGGTGGAGACGACCATCAACGAGGAGCTATCAACAGCGCTAGAGTTCCTCACAGACCTCGAACATAGACGGGCATTGGAGCCTAGACGGAGAGTGTATCTTTTGGTCTCCCTACTCGTGAGGACACAGAGAGGCCCTTGTGCCTTCTCCTCTCGAACTGATATTCTTCCACCGAGGTGGCGCAGGGTGCAGCCATGGGTGGGAATGGGGATGAACGCCTTCGCAAACTTTGAATTTAGTCGCTTACTTGATGGCTGGGAGGGTTGTACCGAGCTGTAGGTGGCCTGATAAAATGTAAGACGTCGTTAATGAACTCTCCGAGCTGTCTCCGTTGCTTAGGTAAACACAATGTCCTTCGGAATGTGAACTTCCTCTTTGCAGTTGACATGTACCAGCTCGCTGAAGCGCGTGGAAATACACTGGCCGTCACCAGTCGTCACCTCGAGGACATCTGAATATTATCGATGTACGGCACGGACTGGTTCATGGTCATACTTCTCAACAAGTCGAACGACTCAGCGAAAAAGATTACCAATATGTTAGATGCAAAACCAAGTGCTGCAAGTACATACCAGGCGCTTTGTTGTGTGTATCTGCGACTATTCTGCAGAAGCCAAGACTCTCCGCCAAGTCCTTGATGCACTCGGAGCTGTCGCACGCTCGATGAATAGTTGATCGCATTGAAAAAATCTCCCAGACATACGCGGTAGCGATTCCGCAGCACAGGACGAACAGATTAAGTACGACATCAGGCCTTCCGCACACAGTCGCAATGTGCTTGGTGGGTTCGACCTCGTCGCCCCGCGACGTGCCATCCGACACTGTAGACAGGGATGACGAAGTTAGCAACCGGGCGTCTGTCTTATATAGTTAGTTCATGGGCGTATACGTTCACAGATGGCAGATACCTCGTCGACAAATGGCATGTCCGCGAGGACCGCACGCCTCAGTCCTTCGCCCAGAAGAAACGTCTCGCAAGGAGCCTCCCCGACAACGAAACTGAAGTAATCGAAAAAGGGCGTGTCCTCGTCAAGCCATGCAGACACTAGAGACTTACAGGATTACAGGGCGGTCGAAGTAGATGAGAATGCTGGGAAGTCATCTATAAAACGCTTCTGGGTTGATGTCGCCGTCTGATAACAACCGCCCACACGCGGACCGCCTCTTGTCGTATCCAGGTGGCTCTTCTATAGTGATGAACATGTTTCTCTATGTCTACGTTCGTTGTATGTCTGATCTGTCTCCCTCTCTATCTTATGACTTCCCCATCGATGTGTGATCACTTCAGCGTTGTGGTTGGCCGCAACTAGCTCTCGTAGCCAGAGATTCCAGATGGGTATGAGGAATAGAATGCCCATCGCTGCGGGAAAGATGGATATTGTAGGTTTTTGCGTACATGGACGTGTCAGCTGCGCCCCTCGACGCAGAGGTCATCTTCTCTCCCATATATACAGCCCGGTGTGGCGGAATGGAACCATTTGTTTCGAAAAAGAGGGACTGTTGATCAGAGAAAACGAGCTCACCAGTAATATGTAGCTGAATCTTACATAAAAACTGAAATACTCGACTTTATGTATGGCTCAGCCACTGAAATCATGGGTGGAATCGAGTGTCAGAATCCGAGACAGCGCAGACACGTCCGAGCGCTGTTTATGTGTTCCTGTTCTGTTCCTGTGGACTAACACTCCGCCAACACGTGCAGTCTGGCGTCTCTACCGTGACCGTACAGTAACGTTCGCATATCACCATCTCTTTTACAAACACTCTATTCATGTGGCCTTTTTCAAGCCCCCGGAATCCCTACCGCCAGACCATCGAGACCAAACGCGCCCGCCGCGCTGAAGCCATCAAGCTTGCCCCATCCTTTAAGCCAGAAGAACACCAGGTGTATCTCAATGCAACAGGTACTGTACACCAGTCCACTATGTTCAAGCTTCAGCTTGCTCTCCACCTTGCCTAGCCACGCTGTATTGAATTTATCAAATTATCTTTTTTTATAGCGTCACAGATTGTGGAGAACATCCAAGCTCGCACTTGGACGGCTTCCGCCGTGCTCGAGGCTTACATCGCGCGCGCAGCACAAGTCCACCAGGCGACGAATTGTTTCACGGAGGGTACGTGTGCGCCTTGTTGGTCGCTACTACCAGCTCGCCGTTGCTGCAGAGAGGTGGGCGCTGACTTTTGCGACGAATATGGTAGTATTCTTCGGAGAGGCCAGGGAGGAAGCACGCAAGCTTGACGCCGAATTTGCCGAGAGCGGTCGTTTGAAGGGTCCTTTGCATGGCGTGCCGATGAGTGTCAAGGACCCATGTGAGTTCCCTTCTCCCTCCCTTCCCGCTCTCTCCTCCCGCTATCCCTCTTCTTTTTTCTTTGGAGTAGGCGAGCGTATTTTTGGAACATGATACTGACGATGAACGGAATGTCCTTCGGGTGATTTTTAGTCAACGTCAAGGATTTCGACAGCACAATCGGATACACGCAGTGGGCGAACAATCCGGCCGAGCGCGATGGCGCTGTGGGTTTCCTTCCGTTCTCATTCCTGTCGTCTCTCATTCCCTCAATCAATAGATCGTTGCAACGCTGCGTGCAGCAGGTGCCATCATCATCGCCAAGACGAACGTGCCGCAGACGTTGCTCGCCTTCGAGAGCGTGAACCCGATCTGGGGCCGCACGTGCAACCCGTGGTCGACCGCGCACACCGCGGGCGGCTCCTCTGGCGGCGAGGGTGCGCTTCTCGCCGCGGACGGTGCCGCGCTCGGTGTCGGTTCGGACGTTGGTGGGAGCATACGTATTCCGTCTGGGTACTGCGGCATCTTCGGACTCAAGCCGGGCCACGGACGCGTGGGGTTCGCTGGCTCCGTCGGTGCGTCGTTTGGCGTTTGACCCCCAATCTGTTTCTTACTGACTGGCTGGCCGATTCTTATTCCCTCCCCTTCCTTTTGCGCTGGTGCAGATCCTAACCCCGGCTTCGAAGCCATCCCTGTTGTTGCGGGTCCGATGGGTCGCTCGGTTGCGGACCTTGTGCGCATGTCGCGCGTTCTGTTTGGAGAACGCGGTAGAGGGGATTATTTCCCTGCCCCTGTTCCGTACAGGGACGTGACGCTTCCTGAAAAACTTAGGTTTGGGTATTATCTCAATGGTGCGTCCAGCGCCACCTTGAGAAACATAGGGTTGACTCGAATGCGTACGTATATAATATAGACGGGTTGGTCAAGGGATCTCCTGCGTGCCACAGGGCCGTGTTGGAAACCGTGGAGGCACTCCGCAAGGCGGGACATCAATGCGTCCTAATCGACTCCCCTGATGGTGCGTGAAGAAGCTACTTGCCAATAGATGGTAAATCTAAGCTCTTGTTCCAGCTACCCAGGCCCTGAGGCATTTCACTGCGATATCTTCCGCAGACGGGTATAAATGCCTGACAGAGCACCTTGGCCCTGACAAGAAGGTATGGCCCCTTGATTGTACTCTTTTATGGTGTTACGTTAATGTCTTTTGGTATAGGAATCGGCGCTCTTCCTGGTCACTTTGGGGCCCCGTCTGCCAGGTAAGTATGCTACATAGCCGCGTGCATTGCACACCTTGCTCTCGCTGACGTCCGTCTGCAGGATTCGTTCGTGGATGTGCTAACTGGGTAATCCGCAACTTTGTTGGGGATGCCAAATTTGCCTCTCTCCTCGCACTCTCGCACAAATCGTCCGTTCATCAGTACTACCACTACGTCGCAGAGAAGCTCGCCTTCGAGCGACAGACGCGCGAAACACTATGGGGTGGTGATCTCCCCATCGACGCTGTGCTCGCTCCCGTTCAAGCGATCCCTGCGTTGCCACATGGCGGGTGTGACCGCCTTGCGCCGCTCGCATGCACGACGTTAATGTGGAACGTGGTCGACTCACCTGTCGGTGTCGTTCCCGTCACGCGCGTCGATCCCGCACGTGATGCGCTCTCGGATGAGTGGCGCGCCGGCCCGGGAAACGGATCCAAGCTTCTCGAAAATGAGATTTACGGGCCAAAGGGCGCGTATGATCCGACTGCGATGAAGGGGCTACCCGTGGGTGTGCAAGTTGTCGGTCGACCATGGGAGGAGGAGAAGGTGCTTGCTATCATGCAGGTCGTCGATGCTACTCTCGGGCCACGCGGGTTTGGTCCTGGCTCCTGGGCGCCGGATAAGCAGGTGGGAGGGCCACACAAGGATGCCTAATTACGCTCTCTATACCTGGATCGTACTCTTTAGGTCATGACTTTTATACCCTTCCGTCGCGATGGTCGACCGTGACGAATCCAACGCTATTTTGCAGTCGCTATGCGTCTAGGAAAGAATCGATACCTTTGTCGCGGTCGCATTCGTGTCGGTTCAGGCCTGAGCCTAAGGCAGTTCATGGACGCTTTGGATTACTTCTTACGTGTGCTTGAACATGCCCAGCGCAACAGAGAGTAAGACACAGAAAGACACACTCGGCAAACCCCGCCGAGCATCTGGTCGCTAACTGTACAGCACTTAAGTTTAGGCTTCTCAGACGGCGCGACTATCGCGCACACGCTCGGTCGGGTGTCGCAATGTCTTCGATTAGACCATCATCCTCGCCGCCCTCCCCTCCCTCAATAACCGGTATACGCGCGACGATATCATATCCACTGACCAACCTATAATAGACGGTCACACACCAACGACGACGACGAGGCAGAAAAGGAGAATGAGAATGACTGAAGAAAGCATGACAGACGAAGATGACGCTGGGCATCGTCAGGCCGATTTATTGGCGGCAGCATTACTGTCGCCACGCCCGCGCCCGCGCGCCAACAACGACAATGACCGTCGAGCCTGACTCCAAGTGCGCCTGCACTTGTCACGGTACAACCTGCTGAATACTGATGATTTACGCATGGTCCATCGGCCCGTTGTGGCGAGCTTCGGAGAGTCCAATTTATCTTGCTTTTTGTCGGAAATATAGCGTGTGGAGGGCGCAAAATTGTATTGAAATTTGTGCTATCAGTTTTGGCACTGTTCTTATTCTTTTCTTTATTTTTCCGGATCAGTGGTATAAAAACCCTTGTATGTGGACAACACTGCGCGTTTGCACCCACACTAGGCCGCCGGTATTGTTCTCCTGCCACGCATGCGGTCCAACACCTTCGGGACGAACCACACACCAGCTATAGTGTTCAACAACGTCGCATGCATCAGGAAGAACCTCCCGCAGTAGCCAGCACTAAACCCGGAGTAAATAGGTGATAGGAGGAATAAGGATGATAATCCATCAATATGTGTCTACTAACTGTCACTAAGACTTATTCGATCAATCCAACTTTAATTGTAGTCGTTAAGGAGTCCACGCGGCAAAATTATGACAATAAGGTATCTATCCAAAGAGCACGTAACTACGATAGTCAGTAAAGGGATTCAAATAAAAAGTATTGCACTGATCAAGGGAAGTAAAGTTGTTCAGTTCTTGGGCTGTAGCTGGTCCGAATCGGGGGAACAAGTGAACGCTACCCAGGATATCCTCTACCGGAATGATCTCTATATGTTGGTTCCTATTTGGTGGTAATCTAGACACTTTATACATACCGTGCTTTGGATCTGGTGCAGCTGGGAGAGGTGTAAACCATTCTACATATACAAGATGGGCCGGCGGCATGATGTCCGGTGATGGGAAGACTTCACTGACAATCCTCTTTGGTATTTGAAATATGATGCGGACTTGTGCAATCCGAAAGCCTTGAGTACCTATTAGTTGATTCTGATTTCAGTGTAAATCATGATAAGACTCACGTTGACTCCCCTGTTTACTTTGGACGAGGACGGTGTCGAAACGCGATGGGATGATCCGGCCACGCAAGTCCCTTTGTTCCGGCCGGGCATGAATAGTGTCTATTATCTCAGACCCTGCAGAATCGCCGTTGCCTGTGAATTTGATAAAATGGAACACAGGCACAGTACGAAATGGGATAAGGGTATCAGCTCCACGCGCGCGCAAAGGATTTCCGGTTAGTCCAGGATTATTGACGCTGGCAATAAAGTCACCAAGGGCATCCTGAAACAGGGCAGCATGGTAACGGCTAGGAATGGTCGTAAGTGGGGCGGCCTTGATAGAGGGATGTTGAGCCATCTTAATTCTTTGAGGGTGTACATGCGGTGGTCCAATAGGGGTCCTAGCCAGTGGACTTGAGGCAGAATGTCGCTGCCTCCACTCAATAGAAGCTGCATGCCGTTGAATCTTCTCTCGACGCTCCAACCAGACTGTCATCTGGGAGTACTCGTCTTTCCGGTTTGTTGCTCGGTAGGCATCCTTCGTGAAGTCGATGTGTAAGCGTTCCGACTGTTCTGTATTGTAATTGTCAGTTGTCCCAAAGAGTTGGATTGATGACGCGTAGTGAGTTAAGCTATGGAGTTTAGGGATGTTAAAGTTTTCCCGGATCTCAAGATCAATAAAAACTTCTTTATTGTTGTGAAATGCCAAAAGACTGTCCTCAAGGCGGCGAATAGTGTCACTTGTTTGGCTCGGAAATTGGGCAAGGAACAGAAAATCTAAAAGCGCGCGCACAGCTTTGACCACGCGTGATGAATCCCGCCCACCAGGAATTGGAAGGTCCACAATAAGTCCCAGAAGAATCGAGCACATCTTCTTGTGCTCGTGACCAGAGACCCGAGAGAGAGTGGCGATGCCCTTTGTGAAAAGCATGATCTTGTGACTTGGCGGGATAGCTTTGCACCGTGCGTCGATCACTGCTGCCCCGAAGATGCCGACTAGCCATCCAATCAGATGCTTCATTATGCCCTGAAGCATCTGATGGAGGATGTCGGGAGTGATCGATAAGAATATATCTGTGAGCGGGAAATCTTGCCAAAAAGGGTGAAAGACGGGTTTCAGCCCAACTTCACGGCATGTGGCATAAAAAGTACGATTATCACCACTAGCTAGTTGATATGTGTCAAGCGCGGCATCTTGGGTGCGCCTTGGAAAGGTCTTGTGTTCGCCAAGTTGACCCAGAGTGACAAAGCATTTAGGACACCTGCCATTGTAGGTGCAGGTGACCAATGCCTGCTCAGGGTAGTCGCCGACAAAGATAGCAAAGATTGGATGGCATCGGCGCCAGATGCCATCTCCGCTCATCATGGGGAGTCCAGATTCGCCATAGGAAGTGATCGGGCCTAGAACACTATGCATACATGAATGAAACAAGTTTGCGAGCGCACGGCGACGAGCGGCCTTGACATTCATGCCCCCTAGCTTAGTTGTTGGAATATAGCCCACAAGGAGCTGTGCATTGCGTGATGGCTTTCGACGGATATCCTTTGGAATGTTACCAATAGTAAGATATATTGGATAGGCCATTTTGTCTCGAAAGAGCGTGAGCTGGGTTTTATCAGATGACACAATGACGGGGATCACTGTAGCACCCGGTCGACGTGCCTCAAGAGATGCCTGTTACTGCATTAGTTTAGATATCTTTTGAAAACTGGATACATACCTGAACACTCCACCACCAATCGCCCGTATGCATCTCATTATAGATGCGGCATGTGCGTGCATCATCTGTATAGTGCTGTTCAGGTGCGAAAATTAGGTCTTGAGCAAATTGAGGATCGCCGTAAAGTGATCGTATGCATTCTAGCACATCTCTGCAATAGAATTCAAGACGCTCGCCTCCAAGCTCAAGTACCTTGCATTCGAACGGAGGGCGCCCAGGTAGTTCGGTATCAATAATGCCGTTAAGTTGCCTGACAGTGTTGTACGAAAGTCCGAGGTTATCTACAATCTTGAACCATGAATGAGTAATTTACCAGGAGAATAAAGAGACGAAATCATACCCCTGGTATTCTCAGCAGATCCTCTAGTGACGATGAAGTCGGACCATGCATTTTGGCCCAACGCGCAAAGAGCCAATCACGCTGAGAAGTGAATGGTGCCCATTCCAAGTCTGCATGGGTATCCCGGTGTGATTCATATATGGATGACCCGCACACCGTGCCAGGTATTGGAGCACCTGCCTGACCCGTTGGGAAGTGGTCGACAACAATTGTCGGCATTGTCTCTGCATTGCCCGCCTCATGCTGATTGGCCTGTGCTTCTGCATAATTGTGTGTCCCTAATAGGTCGTCAATGGCGGGCTGATTGGCACTAGGGGCCAACTCGGAAAAAAGATCATTATTTTCGCCTAACTCCTCAAACGCATCGGCATCGGCGATGTCGGCAGCATCTGGCATTATATTCAGACTTTCAAAACCCGGATCGTCGTCATCTGCAATAAGAAAAAGTGAGGACGCGCATCCAAAATTTCGACTTGGGCAGTAACAGCCGCAACACGTGTCATGGTAAACTCACCTGCATCTGAGATTTCGTTTGAAATATTGCCGCTTTCTGGGCAAACTTCATCAGGAGTCATGTCGGCCATGATTTGTGGTGAGTAAATAGGGACTAGCGCAGCTGAAGACACCGCGCTGGACCCTGAGGTAGTCCACATTTGAGCATGAGAGACGGCGACCTCACGGCGACAGCGGGTGTCTTGAGATTTGGTTATGTGTTGAGAAAGGCCGCGAGGGGTGAAACCCCGATTGCATCCATGGCATAGAACCTGCGCGGCCATCGGTGAGTTGCAAGGGACAAGAAGTGGAGAGATGGAAGCGGCGATGAGGGGGGAGAAAAAGAAAAAAAAGCGTGTCCTATAAACAACATTAGTCCTCAACGCAATCGGAATATAAAAAGGGACCTACCTATCAGTCGAAACGCCATCCCCATTCCTGTCATTTCTCGTCGTATCTGAACCGCTACACTCACTCATAAGTTTTACCTTTCATTCTTGCTTTTACAATGCCTCCCCGTGCACGTCATGTTCACCCCAAGCCCAAGGCTAAGTCAGATCAATCCAGGTGAGAAGCATGTTCATTTCATAGCAGTACAGAAGCAGAGGAGTCAACACAGTGCCGAAGGAGAAAATATCAGTCCGCCTGATGCCACCAACGATCTACAAAGTAAGTCCAACTGACTTATTGTTAGATTTATCTGATACTTTGAGAAGCTCGCAGGAAACGCACCATAGCTTCCACTCAACCCAGCGAGTCCAGTTCCGCTGCACCAGCTGCCACCCAGGAGCCGCCTCAAAAAAAGACTCGGATGACAGGTTTGTGGCATGGTTAACCTAGGAATTACGCTGACCCGAGATCCCAGGGCCTGCTCAGAGTCGTCCTCTCCAACTGAACCTGATGAGTGTTGGCAACGGAGGGGCTCAGCAAGGCCCACTCACCGCGATCGATAATGCTGATGGCAAGGGCAAGGAAAACAACTCGTCGTTGGAGCGGAGTTGCGTGATCCGCTTACCAATCATGTTTGTTGACTGACATCTGACTTCGAATTTTCAGCTTCGTCTTTTTACCCTGGCCGCAATCGCACCTTACCAACCATCGCTTCCAACCGCATCCGTTTTGAAAAAGACTGGAGCGAGCCCGTTGAGACGGATGGTAGTGACGGACACGTAGAGACCGAAGAGGACTGGTTCGATGAACCTCAACAGGCCGAGCGTCCTCAAAAAGGTGCCCCCAAGACGTCGGAGGTGTTGGCTAACGAGGTGGGGGGTTTTTTTTTTCTCGTGTCTACATACTTACAGCCACTTCTGTAGAGACCAGTGTGGCAAGGCTCGGCCAATCCTGTCCGAGCCAGTGCCAGTGTTGGCAGTCTGCCATCAACGACCTCGGCGGCCCCGACTGAGGTTGCCACGGCCCAAGACACTGGCAGCAGTGCGAGTATTCCTGATACTAGCGTCGCGTCTGACCAGTCCCAGGATACATGGCCATCCGACACACACCTCATCTTGTTTCCAGGGACAAACAAGATAATGCTGACCCTCCAGACTCCGCTTATGCGCACCATCTTTCAGGAGGCGTTCGACCGTCTCCGGGTTGCTCTTGTGTTCATCCATGCATTTCCGGATCTAACTCTTTCTCTATCTATGATCAGTGAAGCACTTGTTAGTGCTGCCGAAATTCATTCACCGAGGGCGTCGAACATACATCATCGACTCTTGGCCGACAGCGAGTACATGTCCAAAATGTCTCGCCTGGTACGTTTTCTTTATATTGTTTCAGTCGATATAAGATAGCTGATGGTCTTTATAGCCCCGCGCACGTATCCCCCTTTTCCGAGGGGAGGTCAAGGAGCGCTGTGCGGCGATCGTACATGTATCATTCTCCTCAATTGGATCAGTGTCTGACATGGTCGAACTGGTCCGGAAGCAGCTATCTAACTATCTGTACACGTTCCCGACGGCGTTGAATGTAAGTTTTTGTCTTTTCTGTGCATTCCTACTCAAGATTTCTTCAGCGCGATCCCCTGCATGCACTTCCGTTACGCACAAAACCCTATCGTAATATACGGATCATCACGGTCATTCGTGACTTGTTTTTTTCTGGCGGGACAACCTCCTTTGCTCATCTGTTTCAAGAGTATGTCTCATTGTCTTAGATTCTCTGCTACAACATGACGTCGCACTGAAATAAATGCATATAGACACTTCCCAACTTTCAAGGGTGAAGATGGCACCATGAGGGGTGAGGTACCCATCCCGATGGTCGCCCTCGTAGCCACGGCGGTAAGTGTCATCATACCACACATAATTAGGTACTGACTGGTATTATCAGCTTTACGCTGCAATCCATGAGTGGCGCACTGGCAGACATCAGGCAATGGAGTTCTCATCCAATGCATACATTGATGTGTACCAAGGACACGTTGACACATTCCATCACATTCGAGATCGCCGCCCCATGGCTTTTCACGTGATGATGAACGACATCTATGTTCAGGCAAGGTGAGCCTCTTATTTTGTTTACTGAAGCATTATACTCTTTTCTAATATATTGTCTTACTTCCAGTATAGTAGATGGGACCTCAGGGATCCCGATTGCCGAACTCGACCTTGAGGAGATTGAATGAAGTGGATTCTTTGGTTTCAACAGACCAATGAAGCTCAGGACACCTATTGTATGTCATCTTTATGTTCATTTGTGCAATTCGCTGAAACAATTCCAGTCAACAATAGGTTCTTTATACCCGGTTGTCAAGTACTCGTGTTGCTAGCTATCTCTATGTGATTTGGTATTGGTACCATTGGACAATGGCCTGGTTTGTGTTGTGGCCGACAAGTTATAGTTCATACGATAATATCATCTATTATCGCAAATCTGTGTGTGAGATCGGTAAAAGTGGTCCAGCACTATTTTTCATTATCAAGCATAAGTGAACATAGGTTAAGTTTAATTATGGGCGGCAACATAATGAGCGATAATCTAAGATGACACTATATTACAAAAAATTACTGCTAATGATCTCATTTTATCATGGGAGGTTCTTCCTGATGTGGTCAAGCTCTCAATTCCAACTTGGGCACAAACTATTTCAGGCAAACTACCTTACGCCTCCTTGCAAGTGTTAATTCCTAGTACAGGAGATCAACGAGGCGGTGGTACTGCCCTTCATCCCAACCCTCGATCAGTCTCGTCATTTGCTATCATTCTCCTTCGCAACGAGTCTCTCCCATTTCTAGGACATCGTCAATTTCTTCCTATTCAGCCCTTATCATATGGTTGACTAGTCGGAATCCACTCATTTCCGCGCCCGTTTCGAGGCTGCCTTGCAGGCTTATATCAAAAACTGACGGGTGTAAACCTCGCGGGGCACCCACTCGCCGAGAGTCTTTGACATTTAGCGGTTGCTTATGTTATACGTCACGAGGTTCACGAGTGCGGAATCTCAAAACGCCGAACGCCTGGTTACAGGCTTATCTTAGTAATTAGAAATGTAAACAAACAAAATAAAAATAAATTGAAATTTAATCAAATACACGAGAATGTGGACACGACACGAATTGTGGACGTGACATGAAAGCAAATGCGGGGGGCATGCGAACGCGTCCGTGTGTTCCCTATTTGCGTTTCCCATCTTGCTCCGTCTTGCCCCTACAGATGACAGCGTTGCCGCTTACAATTGCCCTGTGCGCCCGAGGATTGGAGCCCGGGCCGAGTGCCCCTGCAAGAACCAGTGGGGATGTAGCGCGTGACACCCAGGAGAGTGCCAAGCGCCCACGGGAGGAGTCTCTGGACACCGAGCCCCCATCTGGAGGTCCCCTGGAAACCCCTGCAATCTCGAACAAGTGGGGAAGTTTCAATTATGATCGGGAACGGGGCCATTACCCATTGGAATGGGAAGATTTGGCCGATTTTGAGGCTTGGCGCCGAGAGGAGGAGCTTGCCTATTTGATCGAGATTATCGCATCGTCCACTCATCATGGCGGGCCGGAATCGCTATGGGCGAGGCGCCGAGTGTTCGTGTGCAGGCGCCAATGGTCCAGAGGGAAGAGCCATTATGTGAAGAAACACCCAGAGCAGCAACGGAAGATTGCATGTAAGAAAACCAGATGCAATTTCTGACTCGTAATCAAACATTACCCAAATACATCCATTATTCTGGGTCACTACGAGAAGGAACATGATCACGATACAGGATTACCAAATCTCATTCATACTCACATGTCACGCGGCGCCTGGGAAACACTAAAGATTATGATAGGACAAAAGATCGATCCGAGGGAGATCGTACGTATGGTACTTGCCCCTTTTTAGAATTAAGCAAATATATTTTTAGGTCCGCAACATATGTTATTCATCACCGGAAAATAATTGCGATCAATATATCTCCCTTGCTCACATCAGGCGGATGGCACGGATTATCGAGGAAGAGAAGATCCGCTTACATACAGAGGATGCGGCCTCAACAAGACTTTGGATAGATAGGATGAGGGCAGATAATCTACGCATTTTTTATAAAGATAGGGCAGATCAACCTCCAATCGGCTCAAATCTGGATAAAGATGTATATCTGCTGTGCATTCAAACACCTTTCCAAATGGACGCGTTCTGGCGCCTCGGCAATGGGTTCATCAGGATCGATGCAACACATAACATAACTCAATATCCAGATTTTCTCCTCTTCACGATCGTTGCAAGAGATCGGTGGGGCCATGGTGTGTTATCATATTACTCAAAACATGTCATTTATCTTATCAAATCAGGTGTTCCGGTGGCTTGGATGATCGCATCTAACGGAACCACGGACACTATAACCTTTTTCGTCCGTTGGGTCCGGAACGGGAGCCCGGCAGTCACTCCCGGAGTGATAATGACTGATCGCGATCTCACACAAATCACCGCTCTCAAGATTGTTTACCCTCAGAGCCATATATACTTATGCAAATGGCATGTTTTGCGTGCGATGCGATCGCATTTCGATATAACCAAGTTTCCGGAACTTTGGACAAAGGTCAAGGACTTAGTGAGCACACAAGATAAGATGGAATTCAAAAGACTCTGGGCAGAGATCTCGAGCGATCCCTCATTCCCAAAATCATATGTGGACTATATGGCACGAGAATGGATCCCACAGGAGGAAAGATGGTCACTGACATATCGAAAAAATCAATCTATATTCGAGGAAGGCGATACCAACATGTTGATTGAGGCGTATGTGATTGCTTTTGATATGTTGATCAAATCTATTAACATATGTTTTGATTAGATACCATCATATCTTGAAGTTGCACTGGCTTGATTGCAAATGTAATCGACGGATCAATCGCGTCGTTTACACACTAGTACAATACATGGTGCCTTACTACAAAAACAGGCATGAGAGACAGACCATTGGCTTTGAGGGTCTGGACCTCGCGGCAGCGTGGTGACGGGAAATAGAAGATAAGGCCAGGGACATACCCCGAGACTCCGTGCTTGCCTTCGATCTCACACAATTTCACGTTGCTTCGGAGTCTCGCCCCGGGGAATTTTATTCGATCGATCTCATACAGTCGACTTGTGATTGCGCTGATTATCCGAGGATCCAGTTCTGCAAGCACATTGCTGCAGTATATGTGCATTTTCCTCACCTCTGTCCTGAGGGAAACCATAGTCCCATCACCCTAGACAAGGATCAAGCTCCTACTTGCCGGCCTGAACATGTTCCACCTTCAAATGATAGTGTTTATCAAGTTCTAATACAGGACATGACAGTCCTTTTACATTCGCTCGCTTCAAAGCAGATCGGTCAATCGGCCGATCCCTTGGCTACCATTGAAGCCGCCCGGTCTGCCAAATATAGCCTAACGGCGGCAAACTCTTCATTTGAAGGCACACCCACCTTACTGGAAAAGGACATCATCACGCCCAATCAAAAGTCATGGCCAGAGATGGCCGATCGCATGGGTGTCAAGCGTGCACCAAAGCGAAAGTGTCAACCCGAAGTGTCACCGCCAAGGGATTTGTCCACGGAATTGTGGTACGAGTATTGGGGTTTGCAACACTAAGACTCGGAATCGTAAGAAAGGGGGTTGGTTGGGATTTGATACGAGTACGACTGTGCAGATGGTATAGAGTCCTAAGTCTCTATGATGACCGTACTGCCAGCCTAAGAGGTACTCCAGTATGAAAGAGTATTGAGTTACCGCACGCTGCCTTAGGGAGAGAAAAGGCGCTGCCACTCAAGGAGAGGAAAAAGGGCGAAGTCAACTGTATTGCGACAGGAGACTCAACTTGGTGAGTCCCGACGTCACGATGGCCTATTTATAGGCAGGCGGTAACGCCACTACTAGTACATGGGATCCTGGGACGCAAGACGGAGAAGGAATCGTAGGAAACGAGGCAGAAATGGGGGACGCGTAACAAAAATGAAACGGGGAACTGATAGCTGGGATACGTACTACTAGGCTTATCAGTCCGACATCAATCTGAACCTTATCGTACTAATACAACACGAGGCATATAAGGACTATACCTGTGACATGACCCTCCCGCTAGTCGTTGAGCCCCTGCGAGAACTGAGGCTTCTTGGTACGACGCCATCCACCAGGACGAGTCGCCGGATAAGGGGTATACCTCCCTTCCAGGTGCCCGACCTTTTGCTGTGTTCGAGCCAACACAAGCCTCCCCTCGCAGGCTTCTCATTGCATCCGGAGCGAGTCAGTGTCAGCTTCCAACTCCTCGATCCTACTACTGTAACCGGCCTGGGGTCTAGCCCCTGTTAGCGAGTGGGAACAGGCCCTATTGTCTTGATAAGTAGTAGCTCTGTGATTGGTCGTTATTGTCTCGTCTCCGTGCCTTATGGCTGTGTACTGTACCAGGTGACACTTGGTAGTACGACCTGTGATGTTCTAGTAGTTTCCATAGCATCTGACCAGCCTATCTGGGAAGGTGGCTCCCACGCCTTGTAATGTATATAAGGCAGGCATCTTGCGCCTTAGACGGGCCAAGTTGATTCTCCTGTCTCATCTTCTGGACTATCTTATAGTCTGATTCTTAAGGGGTTCTAGGACGCACTCTAGAGTGGTAACCCTTGACTCTACAAGTCTTCTAAGTCACTTCAGAGACTTAGCTCAACACTCTATCGCTACATAGGGTGACTCTATCATAACAATCCAGCACACGTTACAGTGCTACAGATGTGGCGGTGACATTAGAATCAACTTTCTTATTCACCCTGGTGAGCTCAAGGACAGGACGAACGCCCGGGCCAGAGACGAAAGGGGCCACTCACGTTAACCCAGACTCGGCCCTCAAAGGAAAGTCTAACACACGAGTATTTGAGCATCATCCACAAGCAGGATCAGCTTATCTCATCTTCTGTGACAACGACGAGGGAACGATTAACAAACAAACAAAGAAAGTCGTCTTTCACAACAACCGCTGGTACTACACGGAGTGGGATAACAGCGCCAACGCTTTCCGATTAGGAATATTTGCAACAGAAGTGGAAGCCTTCAATGCAGAAGAAGCTACATACCCAGAAGACCCGACGGACGCAGCGATTAGAGCACAACCCATCCCTACAGAGCTCAAAGCCAAAGGAAAAGCAATGGCAACAAGGACGATGACGGAGGAGCAACTTGATACCGTGTCGTTCAGGATCCCATCACAAGGAAGTAGCAATATCGACACACAACTTAACAGAGCCTTCGGAAGAGACATGCGAGGAGGGGATCCCAACCCAGGCGATGAAGGAGGGCCACCAGGAGGAGACCCAGGCGGATTTCCCCCCATAATACCACAAGTCCCGAATCAACAACCCGTGCATGTAGCAGGAGACATTAAGGCCATGGGAAGCCTCCCACAGCCCTTCACTGGCAACAGAGAAAGAGCTGAAGACTTCATTGAAGAAGTACAAGCGTATCTTCGTCTCAATAATGACGTTGCCGGATACAATTCCCCCTATAAAAAAATTATTAGAACCTAGGCGACCTCAGTGACTGTAAGGGACAGAACAACTGGAGGCGCCCTAGAATACAAGCGAGCGTATATAAGAGGGATCAATGTATGGATGCCAAAGTCCTAATCGGGGTGCGTCACATGTGTCTACGTAATCTGCAGAGTCGCTATCGTATCGGGGACCTCGGGAACCAACAAAAATTGCATTCACTGTCACTCTCCTCAAAGGACCTATCGTCGCAGAATGGGCACGGATGGTTGGCCAGTGGCTAGATGGTCTTACAATGCCACAAGATAACATAGAGGAACTATGGACCCGATTCCTCCAGATATTCCGACAACGATTCGTCAATACAACGAAAGAAGAAAAGGCCCGCCAAAAGCTAGAGAAACTGGAATATCAGCCGCCCCTCATTGACGAGCATATCACTACCTTCCGCGAACTGGTAGATAAAGCAGGATATTCGCTAACACATTCGGAAACGGCGTATAAATTCCTTTCTACATTCAAGAAGACACCCTGGATCCTGCGCAAAATTATGGATCCAGAAATGCCTGAAGGATACCTCGCTGCTGAGACAAAAGCGAAAAGGGTTGTCAAATCCGTGCAAGTAACCGAAAACTTGCTCAAAGACCTTCTCAACAAACACCCAGGGCCTGCAATGGGTCCACTGCGCAATCCCGGGCCCAGATATATTCCGACGTCGCTCAATCGACACCCACGAGGAGGACGCCCCTCCTCATTTAACAATTGGAGGGCACCACGAGCTAACCCAAACATAACCAGCAGCACGGCTCCTCCTTGGATGAACGATCAGCCCGTACCAATGGATCTGAGCCGCGGAAGAGCCCCGAACAACTGGAGAGGCCGAGGTCGAGGAGGATCGGGAGGGAATACCGCCCAAACCCAGCGAGGGTCTAACGCGAACAACGCCTGTTTCCAGTGTGGGCAAGAGGGGCACTACGCGAGGAACTGCCCCGCTAGGCAAAACCGACGAAACCCAGGTCCCTATGCTAATCTTATCGACTTCGACCCTGCAAACGAGGAGCAAATGGAACAAACGGAAGATGACCCGACCACATCGCGCATAGCATGTATCCGTGCAGAATTGGGAAGTCTTACCACAGAAGAACAGGATGCGATGATTAAAGAAATGGAGACAGCTGAGGGTTTTCAATTCGCCTGATCAGGTCGGCACTGATTAGGGCAAGAAGTAGCACAGATGGACCTGTATATATGTCAGCAAGGAAATCAATGACAGTACAAATGTTCATTCAATCAAGTGCGAAAAGAGCCGAGGTCATGGCCCTAGTAGATTCTGGCGCGACGGAAAACTTCATGAATCTGCAATATGCGAAATGGGCACAACTACCCGTCAAGCAACTAGAAACCCCTAGGCTGCTCTACAATGTGGACGGAACGGAGAACAAGAGTGGAACATTATGGTACTATACCAATCTAGAGCTCCAAACGGGGACGCAAAGGACAACCATGAGGTTCTTCCTAACTGATCTAGGAGAACATCGAGCGATATTGGGATACCCATGGTTCTCCACAACACAACCAAAAATCGATTGGAAGCGAGGCTGGATTGACTTCTCGCAGTTGCCTATCGTTGCAAGAGCATCAAACGCCAGAAAAGCGCGATATGTCACACAGCAGAGGAACGTCCCGCAACCTATCTGGCCAAGCCAGATGCAGCGTTTCATCCAATGGTCGAGAAAGGGGGCCATCCCAACAAACGGGGACCAATATTTCCTAGGACGAGTCACTTTCCACCCAGAGAGTCCAGTATCGGACGACTTGTCATCCATACCTACCGAATATCACAGACACGGGAAGGTGTTCAGTGAACAAGTGTCACAGAGGCTACCGTCTCATACAGTATGGGACCATGCCATCGAACTACTCCCCAATGCACCAGCCACACTGCCAGGGCGCCTTCTACCACTAACCCAAGAGGAAATTATGGAAACCAGCCGATTTGTTGGAGAACATCTGAAACGACGCACCATCAAGGTCTCTGACTCTCCATACTGTGCTAATTTCTTCTACGTCAAGAAAAAAGATGGAAAGCTCCGTCCAGTACAAGATTACAGACCCCTCAACAAATATACCAAGAGAGACAGAACCGTCGCACCCCTCATCTCCCAGACCATCGACCGACTAGCTGGATGCACGCTATTCACTAAATTCGACGTACGATGGGGATACAATAACATCAGGATCCAAGAGGGGGACGAATGGAAAGCAGCGTTCTTAACGCCAGAAGGACTCTTTGAACCAACAGTTATGTTCTTTGGCCTCACAAACTCCCCTGCAACCTTCCAACAAATGATGAATACCATCTTCCGGCCAGAGATCGCGCAACGATGGCTGTCAGTATACATGGATGATATCCTTATTCATACAAAACGAGAAGACGGAGAGACAGAAGAGGAGCACCGCAAACGCCACCAACGGAAAGTACATCAAATCCTGGAACGACTTGAGGAACATGACCTATACCTCAAACCAGAGAAATGTGTCTTCGAACAACCAGAGGTTGAATACCTGGGCATCATAATCGGACAAGGCACGATCAAAATGGATCCAAAGAAACTCAAAGGTGTCGCAGACTACGCACAGCCCACAAACCCTATGGAAGTACGCCAATTCCTAGGATTCACAGGATACTACTGGTATTTCATTCCTAACTACTCCAAAATCGCACGACCCCTACTCGACCTAACAAAGAAAGCCACCCCCTGGCATTGGGAAGACAGACAAATGAAAGCCTTTGAGGAGCTAAAGACTAGGATGTGTGCCTTGCTGGTGTTGATGCAACCTGATTGGATGAAACCCTTTGTGCTACAGGTTGATGCCTCTGCTTATGGCATGGGCGCCATACTCTCGCAGGAGGGTGATCATACTACACCATCACTGGACAAACGACGCAAACCAATCCTACATCCTATTGCTTACTATTCCGCAACGTTCACCCCGACCGAACGGAATTACGATATCTACGATTGGGAACTCCTGGCCATCATCAAAGCTCTGCAACATTGGAGGCCTTACCTTGGATGGACACAACATCCATTCCTGATATGCACAGACCACGCAAATCTGCAATACTGGAAATCAGCGCGCAATCTGAACCGCAGACAAGCGAGATGGCAAGCAGAACTCCAGCTGTACGATTATGAAATCGAGCATATTCTGGGAAAGACCAATACAGCAGCGGATGCATTATCCCGACCACCGGGAACCGATAGAGGAGATAATGACAATCAAAACCTTGTCATGATCCCACCACATAGGTGCCGTACGGCAACGGGACGAAAAGAAACGACACTACCAATCCCCAAAGACACTAAAGACCTAAAAAGGTCGCTAATGCTACTCTACCACGATCATCCAGGGGTAGGGCATCCAGGCAGGGACGAAACCCTACGACTTACACAACAGCACTACTCATAGACGGGAATGAAAGAATGGATAGCAAGCTACGTCAAGGGATGCGCGACGTGTCAGCAAAGCAAACCACAAACCCACCGACAAAAGACACCACTCTACCGCATAGGAACAGACTCAGACACCAAACCATTCCAACAAGTCGCAATGGACCTTATAACTGGGTTACCTCCCTACAAAGGAAAGGACGCGATACTCACCATCATCGACCATGGGTGTTCGAGAGCGGCCATCTTCCTCCCCTGCTCTACCACGATTACCGGACCAGGAATCGCCCAGCTATATATGGAACATGTCTACCGGTGGTTCGGACTACCCACCAAAGTCATAAGCGATAGAGACCCTCGGTTCACGTCTCACTTTAGCAAAGCACTGGTGAAAGGACTTGGGATTCAACAGAATATATCCACCGCCTTCCACCCATAAACTGACAGGCTAACCGAACGCAAGAATCAGTGGATTGAAGGATATCTCCGACTAGTTACGATGGCACACCCCGAGCACTGGAGTGAATGGCTGCCATTGGCAACAGCTGTGCACAACAATAGGAAGAACGCCACCACAGGCTTATCACCCAATCAAATCCTCTTGGGGCACGAGGCCGTACTAATCCCTGCTCTTCTCACACCTACTAATAACATGACGGCAGAAGAAAGACTCCGTCGCCTAAAGGAGTATCGAACGACGGCCATCACCAACCTCACAAAGGTCGCAATGGAGCCTGGACCACCCCCATCACAATATCACAAGGGAGATAAGGTCTGGCTCGAGGCAAAACACTTACGGCTACAACATCAGGCGACCAAACTAAACCCAAAGCGATACAGACCATTCGTCATAGAGCAAGAAGTGTCACCGGTAGCGTATAAACTCCGGATCCCACTGACGTGGCACATCCACAATGTGTTTCATGCGTCACTCTTATCGCCCTATCACGAAACAACCGCCCATGGGCCCAACTTTACCCGGCCGCCACCTGACCTTATCAATGGCGAAGAAGAATACGAAGTGGAGCAGATAAGGAGCCACAGACGTCATGGAAGGTCCAGAACACTCCAGTACCTCATAAAATGGAAAGGCTACCCCGAAAGCGACAACACGTGGGAACCAGCTGACCAGGTCCATGTGCCCCTTCTTATCAAGCAATACCACCAAAAGCGCCCAAGTGAAGAGATAAAAGCTACCACCTCTCGGAGGCGACAAGGCATCAGCTTTCCCAACTGTATCCGCCTCCCATTCCAACGCTGGCCTCACCCTCTACCAACCCAAACGCCTTTACCTCTATCCACTACGAACCACCGACCGAGTCCGACTGGTTCTCCGTGGCAGACCCCGAGTTCCTTGCCCCTCGATGCCCCGACACTCCCGAAACCCGACGCAAGAAGGAAGAGAAGGCCCACAAGAGGATCCACTGGTACAACTGTACACTCCCCGTCTGCCCCATCCACGACTCTCCCCCACGAACTAAACCCCAGAAAAAGCGCAAAGTTAATGCTAACGCCACCTCCCACGCGACCCTCCACTTCACTGCCTGCGACCGCATCTTCTGCCCCATCCACGACAAGCTCTAGGCCATGTCCTCGAACGCATCCAACGACGGCTCCAGCCACATGCTCATCGAAGCTAGTCAGTCCCCTGCACCGATCCCCATCCGCCCCTGCGCCGGGTCGAGTGCCAACCCTATCGACCTCGAAATCGAGGACCTGGCTGCACCGACCATTCACTCCCTCGTCTCCGACACTGGCGACCGAATTGATCTGCAGGTCCTCACCAACTCCCGCCTCTCACCCCATACCGTGCTTGCAGCCCTCCAGGGCAACGAGTGGAATGAAGAGCGGACCATTGCCATCATCCAAGGGATAGTCAACGCCTTCGACGCCCGTAGCACCCAGTACAAGGACCGAATCGAGGTCCTGGAAGCAGGCATCAAGTCGTGCGACGAACAGTTGGAGCACTACTGGGACACCTACGACATGTGCCCCGAAGGGTATGAGGCGGCTGACGACCGAGTACCCCAGATACAGGTACCCATCGGCTCAGGGTTCTACCGCCCCGCCAAATGGGTCAAACAGCTCGACAACGGTTGAGTGGCCATGTTCCACGACGGGCAAGGACCATCCGACACCCCCTTTATCGCCGACATATATGCCCCCTCTGACTACCCGAACGACAAAGACACCGAGCTCGAACCCCTCGAGCCCTGGTTCTGCCACGTCTTGGCGGGCAGCAACACCGCCTATCAAGTCCTGCTCACGGAGGTGGACAAGCAGTGGGAGTGGGGATACAAGGCGGAGGTGGAGAGATACCGCAGGCTCGATGGTGAGTGCCGCAAAATGCTCGATCGCATTGAGCTCTTGCACTGCGACCTTGAGTCGTGCACTGAGAAGAAGCGCCTCTGCGAGAGTCGCTTGGTGGCGAGCCGCATTCAGGACAAGGTCAGCGTCCTCCGTAACCGTTTCCAACTGTACCCAGGAGGACGCGTCGAGTTTCGCTCCGCGTGGAAGACCACCAAGAAGCCATATGCAAAGGGTAAGGGGTGTGCCCTCAGTGAGGACGTCTGAGGCGTAGGAGGAGCGTGGTGTAACCGGCCTGGGGTCTAGCCCCTGTTAGCGAGTGGGAACCGGCCCTATTGTCTTGATAAGTAGTAGCTCTGTGATTGGTCGTTATTGTCTCGTCTCCGTGCCTTATGGCTGTGTACTGTACCAGGTGACACTTGGTAGTATGACCCGTGATGTTCTAGTAGTTTCCATAGCATCTGACCAGCCTATCTGGGAAGGTGGCTCCCACGCCTTGTAATGTATATAAGGCAGGCATCTTGCGCCTTAGACGGGCCAAGTTGATTCTCCTGTCTCATCTTCTGGACTATCTTATAGTCTGATTCTTAAGGGGTTCTAGGACGCACTCTAGAGCGGTAACCCTTGACTCTACAAGTCTTCTAAGTCACTTCAGAGACTTAGCTCAACACTCTATCGCTACATAGGGTGACTCTATCATAACAATCCAGCACACGTTACAGTGCTACAGACGCAGCGGTGACAACTACGCACCATGACTTGCTGCTGGGCCACACTCCTGAGACACTCGATTTTGGCCAAGTGGCCCCAGTCGAAAAGGGCCTCGACCTCGTTACGCAGGACTTGGTACGAGACGAGGGGTCTGGTGACGGTTCGGCGGAACCACGGCGCAAGGGGTTCTGCAGGCTCTTCGGAGGTTGCATCGTAGGGGGCAAGAAGGTCGACGATGTAGGGGTTGTCGTCTTGGGCTGCGTCTTGGTGCAGCATCGCCACCTTGCCATTTGGGAGGCGCTTGACCCAGCAAGGGAAACGGTAGACCCCATTGCCGATGGGGATCTCTTGGGTAATGTGCCCGTTGTTCTCCTCATACCCGACGGGGGTCTCATCATACTTGTGTTTGTAGGAGTTGTTTTCAAGTTCCAGAGTTTCGATCTGGTCCTTGAAAAGGACAAGCTGGTGGTCAAACTTCTCCTGTCGACCGTCGACGGTGTTGGCAAGTGCCTGGCACATTGCCACAAGCATGGGGCGAGAGAGTGTGTTGGCATGGTGGGAGGATAGGACATTGCGGGTGGTAGAGGGGGAGAGTCAGCCACGAGCGACTTCGTTGGGCGACAAGGCAGGGCCGTGTTCGCAGAAGGGATGGAGGGCGACTTGCGGGGGATGGATGGCACACTCGGTGCAGGGTGGAACAGGGATGGGGGCAGGAGAGGAGAGGGCCAACCTGAATGCTTCCTTTTCTCGTTGCTCTCGGAATCGAGCCAGAGCTTCTTGGGAAGCGGCGACTTTGTCGCGTTGCTCAAGCCCGAAGCGGGCAAGAGCCTGTTCGACGTCCGGTTGCAGGTCATCGACCAGTACGACCTCTCGTGAGTCGACCTCGCTGTCAGTCCCATCGCTGGAATGGACTGAGGGGGTAGCAGAGACTCCGCGAGTTTGGGAGACGGTAGGAGAGGGGGTGCAGATTCTGGACATGTCGTAGTGAAATTGGAGCGAAGAAGAGTGGGTGTTTGAAGGGTAGAAGTGGGAGTCTGAAGTCTAGTCAACGAGATTTCGAGTCTTTTTATAGCTGAGAGGGGGTGTCGTCGATGGTAGTCTTTGACTAATTGAGGGGCGTGAACTTGAATCGCTGGTTCCCACGTATTGTCACTTTCAGGGTATCCTTTCCACTTGATAAGATATTGGAGCGTTCGCGACCATCCATGATGTCTGTGGCTTCTTATCTGCTCCACCTCATATTCTTCTTCACTATCAATTAGTTCCGGGGGTGGCCTCGTGTAGTTGGGACCGTGGGAGGCCGTTTCGACATATGGGGTAAGGAGTGATGCATGGAAGACGTTATGAATGTTCCAACTGGCAGGGAGCGCAAGGCGATAGACAATCGGAGAGATCACTTCCGTGATTTCAAAGGGGCCATAGCGTTTCGGTAGTAGCTTCGATTTCTGATGGGGGAACCGTAAATTTTTGCCGTCGAGCCAGACCTTTGCGTGTTTTTGAAACAGGGGTTTTATGATAGGAGAGGTTCTAGCCGCTTGATTAATTGATCGGGTTGCTGCTTCTTGTCCTTGTCGTAATGCTTCTAGTCTTTCTTCCGCTGATTGATTAACGCTAGGGATCATATGATCTGGCAATAGACGAGCGTCGTGTCCGAATAAGACTTGATTGGGTGTTTGTTTCAAAGTGCTATTTGTCCGATTATTGTGTACTGCTGTTGCCAAAGATAACCAATCGCTCCATTCTTCTGGGTGATTGGACGTGATTGTCCTAAGGTACTGTTCGATCCATTGGTTCTTCCTTTCTGACAGTCCGTCGGTTTGGGGGTGGAAGGCTGTAGAGATGTTCTGAGAGATCCCTAGTTTTTGGGTCAGTCCTTTAGCAAAGCTAGACATGAAACGGGGATCTCGGTTGCTGATAATGCGAGAAGGTAGTCCAAACCAGGGGAACAGGTGTTCGAGGTACAAAGAAGCGACACCTGGACCAGTAATCTTTGTTGAACAAGGCAGGAAGATAGCAGCGCGAGAACATCCATGATCAACGATCGTGAGAATAGCGTCGTGTCCTTTGTGCGAGGGTAATCTGGTGATCAGATCCATTGCAATTTGTTCAAAGGGGCGTGTCATGGGCGTGGTGTCAATTTTAAACAAGGGGACGGATCTTTTGTGGGTCAGGTTTTTGTTTTGTTGACAGATTGCACATCCCTTGATGTATTCTTCGATCCACTGTCGCATGTGGGGCCACATGTAATTCTTTTGAATTTGTTTGATCGTTTCATCACGTCCCGGGTGACCTGCTGATGGATCATTGTGATAGAGGCGCATCAGAAGCTTCTTGATTCTTTCATCCTTTTCTGGGATTGGAAGCTTTGGGTTTTCTCGAAGGTCAGCTGCTCTACAATGTGTTGGTGGAAATATGACTATGTTCTGATTATCATCTTGCCCATGATCTTGACCTGGAGGTCTAGATAACACATCAGCTGCCACATTGTCTTTCCCTGGGATGTATTCGATGATATAGTCGTAATCCAGGAGATCTGCATGCCATCTAGCGGTTTGGCGGTTTAGATTGCGAGGTGATTTCCAGTATTGTAGGTTGGCGTGATCCGTTTGAATAATGAAAGGTTCTTGTGTCCATCCCAGGTATCGCCTCCAATGCGCTAGGGCTTTCATGATGGCCAATAATTCCCTTTCATAGATATTATAGTTTCGCTCTGCTGACGTGAACGTGGCTGAATAGTAGGCGATGGGATGAAGAGCTGGTTTTTCATGTTTTTGAAGGGAGGGTGATTCATTTTCTCCCTCTTGCGAGAGTATGGCTCCCATGCCATATGCTGATGCATCACATTGGAGGTAGAAGCATTTCGAGAAATCTGGTTGGTGGAGTACAGGGGCCTTCGACATTTGGTTTTTCAGCTTTTCAAACGCTTCTTGTTGATCTCTTCCCCAATACCACGTAGCCGCCTTCTTTGTCAAATCCAGTAGTGGTCGAGCTATTTTGGAGTATCCCTGGATAAAATATCGGTAGTAACTGGTGAATCCTAGGAATTTGCGTATTTCTGTGGGAGTAGTGGGGGCGGGGTAGTTTTTGACTGATTCTATCTTCTTGGGATCCATTTTTACCTTCCCTTTACCAATAACGGCTCCTAGGTATTCGATTTCGTCACGTTCAAATTTGCATTTCTCGGGTTTGAGATATAGATCGTGTTGTTCTAGTTGATCTAGCACTAAGTGAACGTATTGTTCGTGACGTTTTCGATGTTGCTCTTCGGTTTCTTCTTCCCTTCGTTTCGTATGGATTAGGATATCATCCATGTACACCGATAACCATTGCTGGGCTAATTCGGGACGAAAGATGGTATTCATCATTCGTTGGAATGTGGCAGGGGAATTTGTGAGTCCAAAGAACATAACCGTAGGTTTGAAGAGACCTTCTGGGGTTAAAAAGGCCGCTTTCCATTCATCTCCTTCTTTAATTCAAATGTTATTGTATCCCCAACGTATATCGAACTTGGTGAATAGAGTGCATCCACTGAGTCGATCAATTGTCTGGGAGATTAAAGGAGAGACGTTTCAATCCTTCTTGGTCCATTTATTCACTGGTCGATAGTCTTGTACTGGACGTAATTTACCATCCTTCTTCTTGATATAGAAGAAGTTGGCACAATAGGGTCCTACGCCTGGTTGGATAGTGCCTCATCTGAGATGCTCAGCTACGAATTTATATGTTTCTTTTATTTCTTCTTGAGTGAGGGGCAGAAGGCGTCCTGGCAGGGTAGCTGGAGCTCCAGGTAACAGTTCAATTGCATGGTCCCAAACGGTGTGTTGGGGTAGTCTTTGCGATGCTTGTTCGCTAAAGACTCTCGCATGTCGATGATATCTGGCTGGGATCTTTGACAGGTCTATGTCCTCTTCTATGCCTGTGTGGATCGTGACTCGACCAATGTAATATTGGTCACGATGGAGGGGTCGAGGGCGGTTGATTTGTCGTGGTAGAAATCGAGCTTTTGCAGCATCTGGGGCTCATAAAACAATAGGGAGTTGCGAGGAATCGATCCATCCTCTAGCCCAATCGATTTTCGGTTGCATAGCAGCAAACCATGGGTAGCCTAGGATAGCCTTGTGTTCCCCGAGATCAGTGAGGAAGAACCTCATATTTATTCTTCGACTACCCGTTTGGACTGACAAGTCGGTGTAGTGTTGTAGTTCTCCACTTTTGTTCTCTGTACCGTCCACATTGTACAGGGGTCGCAGATTATTCAATTGTTTGATGGGGAGTCGCAAAGATTGAGCATATTGTAGATTAAAGAAGTTTTCTGTTGCCCCTGAATCAACCAGGGCTATAGTCTCGGCTCTTTTCGTGGCGGAGTGTACAAAGGCTCTTAGAGTCATAGATTTCCAAGCAGACATATATACAGGTGCATCACTATTCTGCCTAATCAGTGCCGATCTGATCAGGCGGTGGAAAAATCCTCAGCTACTCCCATTTTTCCAGCCATTGTCATCTTTTCTTCGTTCGACAGACTATTCAATTCCGAATAGATGCGACTAATGCAGTTGTCTTGTTCGGTGGCAGTGGCTTCCAAAGGCGCGTACGAGGTTGGCAGGGATCGGTACGAAGAGGGGGTAGGTGCATAGGAACTAGGAGTATAGGAGGATGTTGCATAAGAGGACGGTTCGTACTGGGATATTGGTTCTTCAGCGAACCCGTCGAAGTCGACTAAATTAGCGTATTGACACTGTTGTCGTTTCTGGGGGCAGTTTCTAGCGTAATGTCCTACTTGTCCGCAGTTAAAGCAAGCATTGCTGGAGTTATTACTGGGTGTGGACGCCACGTTGTTGTTATAGCCTCCTCGGCTGTTGCCTCTGAAGTTTCCGCGGAAGTTTCCTTGATAATTTCCTCAACCACGACCTCCTCTGGTCCGTCCAATGTCCATAGGTACTCCTCTGTAGTCCTTCATCCATTGGGGGGCCGTGCTGGTGTTAAACTGTGAAGTTTGAGATGGTGCCGGGGGTCGCCAGTTTCCAGAATAGTTGCGTCCTGGGGCTCGGTAATTGTTCTGGTTCCAGGACATGGGGGATTGTCGCGGATGTGGTCCGGGAGGTTGATTCGTGAATCCCGTAGTCGCCTTTTGGAGAATTGCGTCTACTGCTTGCTTGGTTTTGATAATTTGCATGATTTTCTCCTTAGCTTCGGAATAGGTATTTGGCTTTATTGGATCACAGGCTTTGTGGAGGAACCAAGCGGGGAGTCTTCTCAGTAGGATTTGTAATGTTTCGGGGTGTTGAATACTGAATCCGGCCTTTTCAACTAGGTCCTCGAATTGTCTGAAGAAGAGATTTGGCTTCTGGAAATCCAAATCCAGTTTGTTCAATTGAGAAAGGGCCTCCTCTGCTTCTGTCGAATCTGTGAATTGTTCCAAGAAGATTTCGATGAACCGCGTCCAAATAGCAGGATAGTTGTCGGTTACGGGGTTCAAAGTATCAAGCCATTCGCCTAGTGTTTTTGTCCAGGTGGATACTTCTGGTCCTTTCATTAGGGTGAGGGTGAAGGCAATTTTCTTGATGGGAGAGTCGTATCCCACTACGTCATTGTTAACCCATAGGTACGCTCTTACTTCTTCGATGAAGTTTTTGGCTTGTTGAGGATCACCGTAAAACATTTGAGGGAGCTGCCCCATTGCTTTTACGTCGGCCGCTTGAGGGATAGGGATATATGCTTGGGGACCTGCTGGTGGGCCTCCTCCTGGGCCTCCTGGTCCTCCGGGTGGACCTCCTCCATTTCCTCCGCCAGATCCTCCAGATGGATTTCCTCCTGGGGTGAGACGCTGCTCCAATCCTCGAAGGAGAGCTCGTTGCACTCGAGCGCCGGCTACATCTGCTATCGCAGCATCGTGCTCGGATGATACTGCTACTTGGGTTTCTGTTCGAGTAGACATTTGGGATAGTTGGGCAGTGATGCCATGGGGAATAGGTTGGTTACGAATGAAGAGTGGTTCTTCAATAGATGCTGCGCTTTCCGACTCTTGCTCTGGTTGTTCTCGATATTCTTCGAATGCGCTTTCTTCTGGTGGAAGTTTTGCTTCCTTGTACTCGTCAGTGATCGCTTGAATGGCCTCTGCTGTGTCGTTATACTGTTCGACTTTGTTTGCGTGGGGTCCTAGTACCCAAAGATCTCGTAAACTGGGGGAGGGTTCGATCCACCTCCACGTTCCGTTGACGTAAGCAACTGCTCTGCTTTGTCGATTGAAATGTCCTGCTGCATTGTCTGCGAAGAAGTTAAACGCTTTTCCTTTCTTGGGCTGGTGTCTGAACACTCGTTGGTTCGGTATTGCTCCAAGGGCTTCTTCCTGTGTAAGATGTGTGGGCTCTATTGCTGGCCCAGCCCCTTTTCCTTTACTTGTGGTCGCCGTGATGAAGTAACAAAGTTGAGTCTAATGTCACCGCCAAGGGATTCGTCCACGGAATTGTGGTACAAGTATTGGGGTTCATGACACTAAGACTCGGAATCGTAAGAAAGGGGGTTGGTTGGGATTTGATACGAGTACGACTGTGCAGATGGTATAGAGTCCTAAGTCTCTATGATGACCGTACTGCCAGCCTAAGAGGTACTCCAGTATGAAAGAGTATTGAGTTACCGCACGCTGCCTTAGGGAGAGAAAAGGCGCTGCCACTCAAGGAGAGGAAAAAGGGCGAAGTCAACTGTATTGCGACAGGAGACTCAACTTGGTGAGTCCCGACGTCGCGATGGCCTATTTATAGGCAGGCGGTAACGCCACTACTAGTACATGGGATCCTGGGACGCAAGACGGAGAAGGAATCGTAGGAAACGAGGCAGAAATGGGGGACGCATAACAAAAATGAAATGGGGAACTGATAGCTGGGATACGTACTACTAGGCTTATCAGTCCGACATCAATCTGAACCTTATCGTACTAATACAACACGAGGCATATAAGGACTATACCTGTGACACGAAGAGCGTGGGCTGACAGCTAAGAATATCGGCGTTGCCAAGGGCAAGAAACGCCGAATCCATACAGATCTGTATGCTGCTGGCAAGCGATCGGGCAAGCACGCGAAACCTGATGCCCTGTCTGCCGCTGCGAATAGGCATGCGCACGCAGGTGTGCCTCCATCTGATGCGCCCCTCCCTTCGAACGTGGCCGCCTTCGTGCTTGCGCCTCCGTCTGCAAGCGCGCCGGGAGTTGCGTCCACATTCCTCTCAAATGCGGCCGCTTTCACCCCCGCACCTCCATCTGCAAGCGCGCCGGGAGTCGCATTCCCGAATGTACCAGTTCCCACATTTCATTTTTCGTCTGTCTCTATAGGAAACCTGCCTTGTACAGCGCCTGCGTCATCCACAATGTACGAGTTTCTCCCCGTGCCACAAGGCATGCCTCGCATGTGACATGTTTGTTTTCTGTTCATTACATAGTACCCACATGTAGCTTATCTAAACATGACTTATCGAAACTATTTCTTATAAGGTTTTATGCTGAGTGCAAAATGTCTCGCGAGTGTCCGGCAAATGCCACGGAAACCAATCTCTCGGATTATTGTTCGTGGGAATCTTATGTCACACGACCGCTAAATGTCGTCAACTCTCGCCGAGAAACTTCGGAATTCCTCCCCGATCGAGCTTACTACCACTACACTACGATTCTCAACGATAATTATAGTGATGTTGCCAAAGAAGAATCGCTGGCATCAAGTGATCTCCTTAAAAACAATAAAATTCTTAAATCGGTGAGAGTATGGTATCGATGTTATTCACTATTTCGGTCATCGACTCATTCGGTGATACTATAAGCCTGGTACGTAGTAAGGGGGGATTGAAAGTGTGTTATATATTCCTAACGGATTCGAACAACTATACCCACCTGCGAGAGCAATACTTACTGGCCTCGCTATCCTACTTGTTGTACGTGCTATTTTATAGCTCTTATATTGGTGTCGCCGTGATGTTCGAGTGGAGCAGATGGCCAAGAACACAAGAACAAAGTCCGATCGGCAGGTGCCCGAGGACATCAAATCCGCATTCTGCAACTTTGCTAGAGTTCATTGGATGCTTTCTTAAGGCTGTCGCTTCTTTCTTACTCTGGTCTGCCTCATGATCTCACCTGTGTGACACCAGTCCCACTTAAGAAAAAAGATCAGCGTGTTCATATCTCACGGCTACGTTGGAGAATGGAGGACATTTATAATAAGGTGTTCAAAGGAGATAGTTACACTTAATTAAGGACTTGGGGAGCGGAAGGATGAGGAGCCCGTGGGCCCACAATGATTATCACCACGCGCGTAGGCATGTCATACCCATTGCGAATCGAGGTGAAACGTGAACTTGGCAAGCGATGAGCTTGGTGATTTATCAGCAATGACAAACCGATCGCATCAGAAAGGAGTACAAGCATGTCCATGGAACGGGAAGAAGTATATTATGCGGGAAAGTAACACCATAGACATTTTCAGGAGGAAAGGAAACACAAAAGCCGCAGAGTAGAGAAAAGCTCATCACCCTTGTCGCGACAAGGCCACAGCGCTTTTGTTGTCGATCGCCGTGAAGCTGCTCCCACCCCAGTTCGTCTGCTGAGAATGTATGCCAGATGGAAGATTCAAAGTCCCTTTCTCGCCTGCGATCCGCATACCCTTCGCAAGTTTGTCGACCTAGCGAAGAGAGGGGAAGAAAAAATATAAGAATTGTTTTCTGAAACCCTCATCCAGGAGGAACGGTCAATGCTACCCACGTCAATATTGAACCTAGATGTGAACCGCGAGACGACGCCAATAACCGACCTAAGTCACTCAATCAGTTCACAAGATTCTCCCCCTTTCCTCGGCAACAAACGGTGAGGAAACGGGAACAGAAGGGCGTACAGGAATGCGCTTTCGGCGAGGCGAGAATCGGGTCGGTGAGTGTTCGACAGCGCCGCGGGGCGGAAGATGATGGTGTCCTTGTAGCCGAGCTCGGCGAGCGCTTGCTCGGTCAAGCCTTTAATGCGCGAATAGAGCATGGATGACTTGGGATTGGCTACGATTGCCTGTGGCGAATGGCATAAGTGAAGGTAGTGCCAAGTGAACCAATGACACATAACGGGACGTATGAGCAAGGAAGGGTGCGTACGGAGATATAAATCAGCCGCTGGTCCTTGTCGACCTTTGCTGCCTTCGCGGCGTTGACGACATAGCTAATCACAGAAAAGGACAAAACCGAGGGAGGTGAGCGGCTACCGCAGTGACGATATGAAAGGGTGTTTGTACGCACTCTTTATCGATCTTCGCAAAATTTTCTTGTGAGCCCGCAGCTTTCAAGGTCGTGCCCAACCTACAACAACAGAAGACAACGAACAATGAGCGCCACATTCCGAGTCGTCGATCCAACTCAAACACAGGACAGACGAGTCAGAAGAAGAAGAAAAACAGAGACGTACGCGATGAACACGACATCCCACTGTCCCTCTTTCAGCCCCGCCTCATCAAGCCGCTCAAAATCGACGACCTTCTGTTCGAGCTTCTCGCGTCCCTGGAGCGCGGCCAGATCCTCGGCGGACGTCACGCGTCGGCCCACTTCGCAGACGCGCGTATACGTCGGGGATGCGATGAGCTCGCGCAGGAGATGGCGGCCCGTCTGACCAGTCGAGCCGAGGATCAGCGCAGTTTTCGTCGCAGCTTCGTGTTCGGTTCGGTTCGGCCCGTGGATCGTCGATATATATTAGAGTTACAGGTAAGTTGGGACCACGACAGAGGTCAAATAGGTCTATAGAGGAAGGGCGACGTACAGGAGGACATTTATTCGAATGGTGATGGAGGCTGGAGTAGTTGTTGGCGAATACGTACGTCAATGGCCCCAGGCCCCAGTTGCCTCCGTCTAGCAGTATTACGAGCTTATGTCACATGACGTTGCGGTCCTCCAAAAAGGGTGTCAATTGCCAATTACCGACTAAAGATTTCACGCACGCCAAAAAGAGGGCGCGATCAGAAAGAAGCAAGAGCGGAAAAAAAATAGAGATCATACTGAAAGACTTTGGCCCAGCAGAGGCCAGGACTACTGTGAAGACATGCGCCATCGCACAGCCTCCTTGTCCGACATGCCCGAACGATCACCGGTGCACTATCGCCCCGACGATCCACGTTGCCCCGAAGTGCGCAGCCGACGCACCGCCTCGCGCGCTGTCTCCCTCCTCTCCTTAGCTATCTATATCTTCAGTCACTTTTTATTTGATTTTTTCGCTTAATTTTATCTCGTCGGGAGGTATGTCGCCGATGTAACCGGTTCAGATGCTCTCCCACCCTTCCTTCTCTATCTTCCTTTCGATTCAGTAGTACATTCCTGCATCTAGACAACCTCGTGCCCGCGTATGAACCACGTCTTTGATGGACACTAGAGAATAGGAGCACGACCATCTTTTCCCTTTGCTTGTCTGATTCCCCTTGTGTGAGCATCGCGCCGTCTCCCACTGCATCAAAGCCTCATTTATCTTATTTCTGCCATTCCTTGTTGACTTCTGACAAGTGGATCGGCGTCGCGTGACCTTGTTTTATTTTTGTGCTCGCCGTCTGTACTACACGGCCGCGCTTAAATCCCGGGCCGCCCCCCCGCTCTCAATCTTTCCCCTATCCTTACAGGGCGGTCCCTTGGAATCTGCACCCTACACTGCGACACAGAGGAAACATGGCATTCAGCATCTCATATTCCGAGTCAGGAACAACAGGACATGGGCGGGTGTGAAAGCAGCGTGGCACTACAATACATACTACAGCAATGCTGAGGGGTGTTGCGAGAGCATGGCCAAGATGATAGGACGGGGCATGGGGACGAGAGGCGGCACAAGCTTTCTCAGTGTAAAATCGAAAACGCAATAAGATGAAAAAGCAGAACGAGACGCAGGGAGAGATAGAGCATTGATCCAGAAAAGGGGAATTACACAAATGCGTCCACGAGAGGAATGGATGTAGACCCATATATAGAGAAAAACCATAGTAAACATTAAATGGAGGAAGGGTCAAAGGAGAGGATAGCAATTGTTTACTCAATTATGTATCAGGCATCAGGATACGTCAAAGATACAAGCCAATGGTGTCCATTGGTGAGCGCAAGTTTTCAAAGCAAACAAATGAACAGGTTGGTGCATCGTCAAAGCAGCGGCAAAGATGAGTGGCAATTTGGGATGACATAGAATACTGCACCGCACAAGCTCCCGCCATCGTGGGTTGACACTTACCTTCTAGTGATGTAGTTGACCTAAGGAGTCAAGTATGGCACGCACACGTCCGGGTCATGAACCTGCGACGGGTCCTGGGTGAGGTACCCACGATCCAGTCCTTCAAAGTACGACCTTATTTAAAAAAGCCACCATCGGGTGAAATCAGTTTCGGTTTCAACACGACGAATAAAAGTTCGGCATTTACCATTGACGTGATAAAGGATTTGTGGCCTCAAGTTTGAAACTCCAGAACTATCCATAAGTGAATGAGTGAAAGGTTAGAGTTAGTTTTTGCATGACTTGCAGGGGAATGGGAGCAAAAAGGTAATGATCAAAGGAGGAAGGGCAACATACCAGCCATCCAAAACTTTCGCTGTATTTCAGCTTCTGCGCGTCCGCCCACTTGAACATGAAGTCGTCCGTCGCGTTGAAATTGGTGGAAAGCGCCCACTCGCCATACCACATGGGCGTGTTTCTCATTAGCGCGTCCCTCTGCGTATCATTTCGATCTGCGACAATACACCCATTGTCAAAACGCACGGAAGGGGGGTAGAAGGAAGCGATGTTGAACGACTCGGACGTACTACAAAGGTTTCGCAAATAAGCATCAGGATTCGCGTCGGCAACACCCTGTCAGAGAAAGGAAGGATGAGAAAAAAAACTTAAAAAAGGTCAATGCTTGTCAACATACTCCAAAGCTGCAGTAGGATAGAAGTTGGGAGACGTCAGTCAACATCTAGGGAGGCAGTTGGGACTGACCTGTAGTACAGGTGGTGGTCGTAACTCTGAGCGCTAGTGGCACCGTCCGCAGGGTTAGGAGGGCTGTTGTACTGCCAGGAGACGTCCATGAAACTAAGCCAGAGGTTCCAGTAAGTTGTCAATACAATTGTAAACAGAATAAAAAATACGAGCTTGGTTGTGATCGGCGATAAACCCTCAGCCTGGCACCGGCAGCTATTGACGTCCCAATCGAGCTCCTTCGCAGCGTCGACCAACATGGGGAATGCCTCGATGAAAGCCTCAACCACGAAAGCGCACACTGGCAGTCCTGCCCAGTCCGCCGAGCCGGTGCAAGGCCCGACGAAAATTTGGCGCAGATCTTCGATAGTTGGCAAGACATCGATGGCCTGGTACTCTGGAAGCTTGTTCCGAATATACCACTCTGTCAACCGCACGGTCAGGACAAAATTCTTGTAGACTGTACAACAACATTCCGGCCCCAAAATGCGTGAGTATCGCGTGAGACATTCCGGATGACCAGTGGCGGATGTGACCGGAGCACGACTTACAGTCACCGAGGCCAGGTGTTTGAGTTGCGTTCGTCAAAGGCTCATTTGCGGCCTGTATGGCAAAGACACTCTCAAAGCTGGGATGACAATGACTCAGATAGGTCATAAATGAGGTCCATATCAGAGCGCGACGATAGTTGTAGTCTGTCTAATTCGCAGCTGAGACAGGTGCAACGGGGAGATATCACAAGAATACTTACGTAGAATTGGGGCGTATTGGTGCAGCTTTAATAATGTGGCATCAAATCCCAACTTGGTCAAAGACAAGTCATAAAGTAAAACACGCACTTCCCCGCGAACATCTGATTTGAGGACTGGGCTCCAGGAAGGGCATGGTGATCCAGGATGACCTGTATTCCCGCATTGCGAAGCATGTCGAGACCATTTATCTAACAAGCTAGCGTTAGACAATGAATTGTGCTAGGTGCATATAACAGACCAGATACTTTAAGCCCCCACGGGGGTAGTGTTCTGATGTCCGGTTGACGAGGTTCTCTACGATCCAATACCCAAGCTAAAGAAACATAAGGCTGGCACGACAATACTCACCTGACTAGACTTACGGGAATGCGAACTGTGTTTAATTTGGCTTGCCGAAGTCGATTCACGTCGTCTTGAGTGAACCAAGTCGACCTTCAGACGGAGTCAACGACAAATGCGATGGGAATGGCAAGAACAAGAATGGTGGCCATACCAGTGTTTCGCAAATCTCTGGTCCACATCATCTGGATAAGCGGCAGCAAGAGCACTAACAATGCAAATTAGTGCCGCATGGGGAATTAGATAGGTAAAGCTCACAATTCCGAGGCGATGCATCTTGAGCAATCATCGTCGCACCTTTCTCCGCCCATACTTGCCCATTCTGATGGAGAGGGAATGCGGCGAATGAGCACTTCGGTATGAGGACGCAGGAAAGGAGGGATGAAAACCTTGGGGGAGCATCCATGGCTCCAATAATAGCCTGAACAAAAAGTGGGGTGAGGCGTGTGTATGAGTACTATATAGTATGAGAATCACCAAGAGCCCAGGTTGACACCATATATCTTGCAAGGAGGTGCCCAAGCAGCGGTCGTTGCAAGGACAGGAAGGATTGAAACTAAAAGAATAGGAAGGTACATCGAGGATTAGGCTGGACGGTATGGTAAGGGCACTTTGTTTGTTGTTATGTGGGAAAGAAAGGGTTCGAAGTTTTGGTGGGGGAATTGTTAGCCTTGCGAGCCAGGCGTGTAGTCCTCATTCCACACTTAGCTATAAGCAGAGGGAGCGGAGTTTGATAGCGACGAGATTTAGAACGGAGTGTGGAAACAGGAGTGTCAGGCGTCAAGCGGAGTCAATCTGAGTTAGTCGGAGTGTGGAACAAACGGCTGGGTATGAGCCTAGGATTGTATAAGCGCCTAGATTGGCCGCGTGAATCCATCAAGACGTCAGATCTAGCGCGCATCAGACGTCAAGATAATGACATCCAGTAAACCAAAAAAAGGAAAGGAAGAGAATGAGGCATGTGTTGTGCGCCAAGGAAAATGGTTACAGTCGACTCCCTCATAACCGATAGCCCTCGGTTTGGCCTGTGGGCTATCAGTGATGAGGGAGTATTGGGTTCCCAAGAGGCCAGGTATATGGGTACTGATGTTCACACGGAGGCATGCTGATATCCATGAGTGGCGATATGGTTCCATATATAGAGAAAAACGATAGTAAACATTAAAACGAAGGATGGGTCAAAGGAGAGGATAGCAATTGATTGCTCAGTTATGTATCGGGTATCAGGATGTGTCAGAGATACAAGCCAACGAAGTCCATTGGTGAACCCAAGTTTTCAAAGCAAACCAGCGGCAAAGATGGGCGGCAGATTGGAAATACTGCACCACGCCAGCTCACGCCATCGCGGGTTGACGCTTACCTTCTATTGGTGGAGTCGACCTTAGGAGCCAAGTAGGGCACGCACACGTTCGAGTCATGAACCTGTGACGGGTCCTGGGTGAGGTACCCGCGATCCAGTCCTTCAAAGTAAGACCTTTTTTAAAAAAAGCCACATCGGATGCAATCAGTCTCCATTTCAACAAGACGAATGAAAATTCGGCTTTTACCATTGACGTGATAAAGGATTCGTGGCCTCAAGTTTGAAGCTCCAGAACTGTCCACGCGTGAATAAGTCAAAAAGTCAGTTTTTGCTTGACTTGTAGGGAAATGGAGAACAAAAAGATAATGATCGGAGGAAGGGCGACATACCAGCCATCCGGAGCTTTCGCTGTATTTCAGCTTCTGCGCGTCCGCCCACTTGTGCATGAAGTCGTCCGTCGCATTGAAATTGGTGGAAAGGGCCCACTCGCCGTACCACATGGGCGTGTTCCTCATTAACGCGTCTCTCCGTGTATCATTTCGATCTGCGAGAATACACCCATCGTCAAAACGCAAGGAAGGTGGTAGAAGGACACAAGGATGAACGGCTCGGACGTACTACAAAGGTTTCGCAAGTAAGCATCTGGAGTCGCGTCGGCAACACCCTGTCAGAGATGATAAAGAAGGGTGAGAAAGAAAACTTAAAAAAGGCCAGTGATTGTCAACGTACTCCAAAGCTGCAGCAGGAAAGAAGTTGGGAGACGTCAGTCTGACTAAACCAGGGAGGAGGTTGGGACTAACCTGTAGTACAAGTGGTGATCGTAACCCTGAGGGCCAACAGCAGCGTCTGCGGGGTTAGGAGGGCTGTTGTGTTGCCAGAGGACGTCCATGAAACTGAGGAGCCGGAAATTCCAGTCAGCTGTCAATACAAGTGTAAACAGAAGGAAAAGTACGAGCTTGGTCGTGATCGGCGATAAACTATGGGCTTGGCAGCTATTGACGTCCCAGTTGAGCTCCTTCGCAGCGTCGACTAACATGGGGAAAGCATCAATGAAAGCCTCGATCACAGAAGCTGACACCGGTTGTTCCTCCCAGCTCTCCGTGCCGGTGCAAGGCCCGACGAAAATTTGGCGCAGATCTTCGATAGTTGGCAATGCGTTGGTGGCCTGGTATTCTGGAAGCTTGTTCCGAATATACCACTCTGTCAACCGCACGGTTTGGACAAAATTCTTGTAGACTATACAACAATATTCCGGTCCAATATGCGTGAGTACTGCGCAGGACATTCGGACGACCAGTGGCGGACGCGAGGTAGAGCACGACTTACAGTCACCGAGGCCAGGCGTTTGAGACGCGTCCATCAAAGGCTCATTTACGGCCTGTATGGCAAAGACACTCTCGAAGCTGGGATGACAATGACTGAGGTAGGTCATAAACGAGGTCCATATCAACGCGCGATGGTAGTTGTAGTCTGTCTAATTCGTAGCTGAGACAGGTGCAACGGGGAGATATAATAGAAATACCTACGTAGAACTGGGGTGCCTTGGTGCAGCTTTAATAATGCGGCATCAGATCCCAACTTGGTCAAAGACAAGTCACAAAGTGAAACACTCACTTCCCCGCAAACATTTGATTTGAGGACTGGGCTCCAGGAAGCGCGTGGTGATCCAGAACGGCCTGTATCCCCGCATTGCGAAGCATGTCGAGACCATTTATCTAATAAGCTAGCGTTAGACAATGAATTGTGTCAGGTGCATATAACAGACCAGATACTTTAAGCCCCCACGGGGGTAGTGTTCTGATGTCCGGTTGACAAGATCCTCTACGATCCAATACCCGAGCTAAAGGAGCGGCAATATTATAAGGCTAGCTTGACAATAGTCACTTTATCAGACTTACGGGAATGCGGACCGTGTTTAATTTGGCTTGCCGAAGTCGGTTCACGTCATTCTGAGTGAACCAAGTTGACCTTTGGACGAAGTCAACGACAAATACGATGGGAATGGCAAGAACAAGAACGACGGCCATACCAGTGTTTCGCAAATCTCTGGTCCACATCATGTGGGTAAGCGGCGGCAAGAGCACTAAGAACGCAGATTAGTGCCGCATAGGGAATTAGTTAGGTAAAGCTCACAATTCCGAGGCGATGCATCTTGAGCAATCGTCGTCGCACCTTTGGCCGCCCATACTAGCCCATTCTGGTGGAGAGGGAGTGTTGTGGATGAGCACTTTGGTATGAGAACGCAGGAAAGGAGGGATGAAAACCTTGGGGGAGCATCCATGGTTCCAATAATAGCCTGAAAAATAGGAATGAGACGCATGTAGGAGCACTAACTGGTATGAGAATCACCAAGAACCCAGGTTGACGCCATATATCTTGCTAGGAGGTGCCCAAGCAGCAGTAGTTGCGAGGAAAGGAAGGACTGAAAATAAAAGAATGGGGAGGTACATCGTGGATTAGGCTGGACGGTATGGTATGGCCCTTCGTTCAGTTTATTATGGGAGAAAGAAAGGCCTTAAAAGTTTTGGTGAGGGGATTCCAAGCGTCTGGATTAGCTGCGATTGGCCGCGTGAATCCATTCAAGACGTCGAGGGTGCTAGCGAATCCAGACCAAAAAAGGAAAGGAAGAGTATGCATGTGTGGCACGCCGAGGAAAATGATTACTCAACACCGGCCGCGTATAAATAGCTCAGTCTTTTTTTTGGATTTTGGGGCAGAGAATGATCGGATCGGTATAAGGGACCGATGGTCACCACATCGTATCGCACAGCGCGGTAAAGGTGACCAATGTTGACTTGAGAACTTGTGACGAGGCCATTTTCTAGATTCGGAACCAATGACACCATTTCCCGTGGCATCGGCAAAATGAATCGCCGCCGCCCAATCAGATGGAAATGTCAAATGGGAACAGTCCGTTGCTGCGGCGTGACCGTGGGAAGTCCTTAATAACCATAATCATGCCAGATCAACCGTGTCAATGATACATTCTCGTGCAGAAGTTGTGTGCTCCATCAAGTACCATGCGGAAGGGCGGCGGCAAATACAATATGGCCAATACTGTGCCGAGTAGTACCTCGCCTGGTGTCCTGGGAATCCCATATCACTCACTCTTGTCTCACATGACCCCAAGTTTGGACCAACAACAAACGTCTACTAGTAGCAGGGCTCTGGGCCTTTGGCTTTACTTATACAGTACAGTGTGATGCACTGCCGTTTGGACCCACATGCGGGTGCATTCTCGTAAGGTCAGTTTCTTCAATGCATGATCAATCACTCTACCCCACATGTTGAGGAGCCCGGCAGAAAACATTTGCCTGTGGTTGGACCGTCGTGGAACTCAATTTGAGGAGAAAGACGGCAATGCAACATCTCGGCTGCGGATCAGGGATCAGAATGGTGAGTCTAGAAGACATTCCCTCTTTTTGTATAGCTTCGAAGAGAGTTTGAGAAGGCAAGTATGCGACTTCGCCATCATGGAACAGGCGACGCTGATGTACAATGGTACTAAAGAACAAGTGACAAATCTGAGTCACCGGGCTGTACACAGCGCTAAGTAACGGGCTCAGATCAAAACAGAAGAACCCACGGGAAGCGCTCTACCAAGGTTCTTCTTGTCTTCCCTGGTCCCATGTCTATTTTTCGACGCAAGGCCCCATGGAAGTTAAGAGGGCGACAGTTGTTGTATGGGTAAGAGAGAAGTTGTGACTGATAAAATGAGAAAGGAAGCGGCCAACGAGGTACTTTGCACGAGCAAAGGTAACCGTTCAATGCTCAGGAACGTTAAGGGCCCTGAGAATTCGGCCAATGTGCTTTTCAATTCTGGGGTTGGCTTCCCTAGTTACAGGGATGCCTTCTGAGGTTAAGTGTGCCACCGAGAATATGTACAGCACAAGTCCGAAAGCAGCGAGTTGCATAGTAGCCCTGGAGCCAAAAGTTTAAATGAATGACGTGTAGCAGAAGTTAAACCATATGAAGAACAAAAAACACTGAGGAGGGGCCAGGGGATGGAACAATTAAAGTCAAAGATGATTGGGAGACAGGTACTGTTTGGCGGTTCAGAACGTTCAGACTTCGCGGGTGCTCTGAAAGTGTCATTCGACGTGCAACCCCCTGCTAAACTCTCACCTTGGTCACTTCGTTGGGTGGCTCATGTACCCCTGCTGGTTCATGTCCCCTGGTCACATAGCGGATTTTAGATGCTTAGTTATTATTATTCATGAAAATAATGAAAATCTCTAAGGATGATTACTTTGAAACAAAATATGAAACATTATTGTGCTGATTAATTGAAGTACTCTTTTTGAGAGATGAGACAACGTCACACTTTTCACTAATTTCAAAAGCTGCCCCTATCATCAGGGTGACACTTACCTTCTACTGTCGGAGCTTTTACTGCTGGAGCTGGCCTGAGAAGTCACGTAAGGCTTGCACACGTTCGGGTTGTGAACTTGCGATGGATCCTGGGTGAGGTATCCGCGATCTAGTCCCTCAAAGTACGACCTTTATAAAACAAATTACCATTGAGCGCCATCAGTCTCCGTTTCAGCAGTGAATGAAAAACTCGGCTTTTACCATTGACGTGCTAAAGGATTCGTGGCCTCGATTTTGAAGCTCCAGAACTGTCCACGCGGGAATAAGTTGAAAAGTTGTAGTTAGTTTTTGCTCAACTTCAAGTTATAGGAGAGTGGGGAACAAAAGGAAATGATTGAAGGAGGAAGGGTGGAAGGGAGACAAACCAGCCATCCAGCACTATCATTGTACTTGAGCTTCTGCGCGTCTGCCCACTTGAACATAAAGTCGTCCGTCGCGTCAAAATTGGTAGAAATAGCCCACTCGCCGTACCACATGGGCGTGTTCCTCATTAAGGCATCGTTCTGTGTATCATTTCGATCTGTGACAATAGACCCATCGTCAAAGTGCAAAGAAGGCGGTGGGAGGAAACGAGGATGAAAGACTCGGACGTACTGCAGAGGCTTCGCAAATAAGCATCAGGATTGGGGTCGGCGACACCCTGCCAGAGAAAACGATGAGAAAAAAAACCTAAAAAAGGCCAGTACTTATCAACGTACTCCAAAGCTGCAGCAGGAAAGAAGGGGAGAGACGTCAGTCTGATTATATAGCAACCAGGGAGGAAATGGGAACTAACTAGTAGTACAGGTGGCGGTCGTAACTCTGAGGGCCGATGACAGCGTCCGCAGGGTCAGGAGGGTTGTGGTACTGCCAGAGAGCGTCCATGAAACTGAGAAGCCGGAGATTCTAGTCAGCCAACAACGCAAATTGTATATAGGGATAAAAATACGAGCTTGGTCGTGATCGGCGATAAATCCTGAGTTTGGCAGCTAATGACGTCCCATTCGAGCTCCTTCGCGGCGTCGACTAACATGGGAAAAGCATCGATGAAGGCCTCGATCACAGAAACTGACACCGGTTGTTCCTCCCAGTTCGCCGTGCCGGTGGAAGGCCCGGCGAGCATTTGGCGCAGACCTTTGATAGTCGGCAATGCATTGTTGGCTTGGTATTCTGGAAGCTTGTTCTCAATAAACCACTCTGTCAACCGCACGGTTTCGACGAAATTCTTGTAGACTATACGACAATATTCCGGTCCAAGATGCGTGAGTACTGCGCAGGATATTCCGGACGGCCGGTGGGGGACGCAAGGTGGCGCGCGACTTACAGTCACCGAGGCCGGGCGTGTGCGTCGCGTCATTCAAGGGCTCATTTACAGCCTGTATGGCAAAGACACTCTCGAAGCTAGGATGACAATGACTGAGGTAGGTCATAAACGAGGTCCATATCAGCGCGCGACGATAATTGTAGTCCGTCTAGTTCATAGCTGAGACAAGTGCAACTGGGAGATATCACAGGAATACCTACGTAGAACTGGGGCGTTTTGGTGCAACTGTAATAATGCGGCATCAAATCCCAACCTGGTCAAAGACAAGTCACAAAGTAAGATACGCACTTCCCCGCAAACATCTGATTTGAAGACTGGGCTCCAGGAAGCGCGTGGTGACCTAGAATGACCTGTATTCCCGCATTGCGGAGCATGTCGAGACCATTTATCTAGCAGTCCAACGTCAGACAGTGAATTTTGTCCCGGGTTTACATGACGAACCAGGTAATTTAAGCCCCCACGAGGGTAGTGCTCTGATGTCCGGTTGACGAGGTCCTCTACGATCCAATACCCGAGCTAAGGGACAAGGGACGATAAGACTGGCATGCGGAATAATGGTCACCTGACCAGACTTACGGGAATGCGGACCGTGTTTAATTTGGCTTGCTGAAGTCGGTTCACGTCATCTTGAGTGAACCAAGTCGACCTTGGGACAAAGTCAACGAAATGCGATGCGAGCGCCAAAAACACGGACGACGACCCGTACCAGTGTTTCGCAAATCTCTGGTCCACGTCATCTGGGTAGGCGGCAGCGAAAGCACTAAATAACGCATATTAACGGCGCTTCAGGCAGTCAGATATCAAAAGCTCACAATTCCGAGGAAATGCAGCTTGAACAATCCTCGATACAACTTTGGCCGCCCATACTCGCCCATTCTGATGGAGAGGAAATGTGTGGATGAGAATTTCTGTCTTAGAACGCTAGGAAGGAGTGAAAACCTTGGGGGAGCATCCATGGCTCCAGGACTAGCCTGAAAAAGAAGTGAAATGAGATATATGTAGTCGCGCTATCTGATATGAGAATCACCAAGAACCCAGGTTGACGCCGTATATCTTGCTAGGAGGTGACCCAGCAGCGGTACTTGCAAAGAAAAGAAGGCTCGAGGATAGGAGCATGTGAGTGTACATCGAGGATTAGGCCGGAGGATACGTGGGCCCGGGGCCGCCTTTCAAGTTATGGGGGACAGAAATGTTGTAAGCGTCTAGACTAGCCACGGTTGAGGGCCTTAAGGCCACCATGAGTCCATTCCAGATGTAGAGGCAACCAGCGAAGAAAGCGTCATGGAGCAGACCAAAACAGGAAGTGGAGGCGGATATGTGTATCGCGTCGCGTCGGCCGAGGAAATGTTAAAATTGACCATTCAACTCTCACCACTGTAGTGCACTGTTCCCCTTTGTCACGGTCAATACGCGGTCTAACAGTAAAAATCCCTGGAATGAGGGCGTTTTTATGGGTCTACAGTATGTGTATCCCCCATCTCCCGCATTTTCCGCAAAGAGAGCAGCACATGCCAGCGGCAAATGAGGTAGAAAGACTCAGAGACCCACGCACCATGCTTTTCTCCGGTCCACCTGTGACGTATCATGATCGGATAAGGGAGCGACCACCACTGAATTGAATCGCAATCTACACAGTGCCGTACAATACAGGTAGCCCCAACGTTGACTTCTCGATTGGAAGACTTGGGTTTAGGTTCTGCTAATTTCGATATTCGGAGCCGATGGGGCCATCCACCGAAGAATGACAGAAAGGCTGAGTGAGTTCATCTGCCAGATGTGTTAGAAACATGGGTTTCCGAAAGGCCACCACTTCCCCAGTGGCATCGACAAATTTCGCGTGCATGGGTTGGACACGATCGCCGCCTAAAGCAGGTGCTGCATGTTGAACGTCCGTGAATAGAGAATGCAGCAGTAGCGTGACCGCGGGAATTTCTTAATAACCACCATATGACGAAAGGCGCTCAACCCCTCCCGAGCAGCCATGATCGTCCTGCTCTTGCGCGCAGTAATTGCGTGCTCTATCAAGTAATCGTTTGGACGGGCGTTTGCGTTTGCAAATGGCACACCACGTGCTCTAAGCAGCACCCAGCCCACTGGCAGTGTCCCGTAACTCGTGTTCACCTCATGATGCCGCAGCAGATCCTGCTTTTCATGCTATGTCATTTTTCATCTGATCAAGTTAGTTAAACTGAAGGAGTCCAGCTCACGCCGCTTGCACGTATGTGGTGATCATGGATCCATTTGCCTCTAAATGATGACCGCCTTCGCTCTTCCTCGCCTCGCATGTTTTGGGCCAAGAAACGAACGCTTATTAGGGCCCCGGCTTTACTTATACAGCACTGTGTGGTACATTGCACTGCGGTAGTTCCAGTCGGACCCACAGGCGAGCGCCTCGTAAGGTCGTAACTTCGATAGATGAACCAATCGTTCTCTCACAGATGTCAAAGACTCGGAACTCTGCGGAAAGCATTCGCCAATGTAGGGTGGGTGGAATGTTTGAGGGGAAAAGACGAGGGGATCTCATCTGGGGCTCAGAACAAGGAGTTTAGACATTCCCTCTTTCTGCCTAGCCTCGAAGAAAAGAAAGAGAATGCGTAAGTTCGCCATCATGGGACAGACGATACCGGTACGCGCTAGAGAACACGTGAAAAATCACCGGCTATTCACTCACAAGTGCCCGATACGCAGCGCTGAACCCACGAACAGATCCAGATCAAAGTAGAAGAACCCCAGGAAGCGCTCTATCAAGGTTCTTTTCTTCCCGGTCCCGTCTATTTCCAGCCAAACTCCCAAGTCTTCAAAGAAGTCAAGTGAGTATATAGCAGATCATTATGCGAGTGGCAGGGTGTATCTGGAGAAGGGGATGTGATACTATGTATGTGCAGGCAAAAGTGACCTTCCGATGTTAACGGTTTTGAGAAATGGGCTAAAGTGCTTTCAGTTCTGGGGTTCGCTTTCCCTGGTTACAGGGATGCCCTCCAAGGTTGAATGGCATGTAGTAAAAGTCAAAAAACAAGAGGGCCCAGGGAATGGAACCGGAGACCATTCGGATGACTCAGACCGGACCGAAAATGTCGTCCACGTGTAAAGTCCCACATACTCTCACCTCCTCGCGTGACTCGTGTACCGCGTAGTTGGCCAAATCTTCCACGTTTCACGTTTCATGGACATTCTCATGATACAGCTCCACCCAGGGTCGTTACGTCCGCTTATCAATCGGGCAGAGGACACCGCCTCCCCACGGTGTCTACTTTTAGCCGAATATTTGGCTGAACTGCAACTCGGATGGAATGGCCTACTGCTTGAATAGCCAGCGAGGCTTCCGGCATGCTGCATACGAACCTCGCACCTCGCCGAGCCCCAATCTCATAGGCTCCACGCCGACTTCGGCAACTATTGTGCGAGCTAGTGGTCGTGCCAGGGAGCGCTTTGCCCGTTCTATCCAATCCAATGGTTCTTCCCCATCGTCTCCACTGATCTCCTTAGAAACACGACCACCTGACTTCGCGAAGCAGCACCGTACCTTCTGGCAATATACTGTACCCAGGGTTGGGCTATTTTTGTACATATCGCCTGCTCGTCGGTGGCCACTGGCCGGTCATGCGCCAACGTCCTTTAGCGCGCCACTGTTGGCCTTGTCGCTTGACGAAAGTTTGCACATGCGCCATCGCGGTTACCCCTGCCCTCTCCAACGCTTAAAGGCCCAATGATACTCATCGCAAATTATGCATTCTCTCGTTTCATCTTCAGAGTCAGCTACTTGCTATGTTTTCCTGCGTCCTTGCCCTATTCTCAGTCTTTGAACTCGCGCGTGCGGCAGCTGCACCTTCCAGCGAAGCCTTCCAGACGCTGTCTGCCACGCAGGTCGAGTCGTTCAAGCCGTACTCGTTCTACGCGGCCGCGGCCTACTGTCCACCTTCACAGACTCAGACCTGGTCATGCGGTTGGGATCGTTGTTTATGCTCCTTGGGCGGACCCATTTGAGCTGATACTTTGACTTTTACTCCGTTGAACAAACTCTACCGCAGCGATATGCCCTGGGAACCCCACTTTTCAGCCCTATATGTCCGGCGGTGACGGGACCGACACTCAATTCTGTTCGTGGGACTTATTTTCTGTTTCAAATTCTGTGATGTCACGGGAGTGGGCTAACGATAATAACGGGAATTAGGGTACGTCGGGTGGGATCCTACCCTGGGCTCGGTCATCGTCGCCCATCAGGGCACGAACCCAACCAGCATGTGAGTTGACTTTAAGGTATGATGCCAATGGACTCATGACCCGCTATCAGCCTCGCAGATCTAACCGACCTCAACTTTTTCCTCCATGGGCTGGATCCTCCGCTTTTCCCTGGCGTACCGTCTTCGATCCAAGTGCACCGAGGATTCGCGCTAGAACATGCAAAGTGAGGCGACCACCTCTCACCGACATCTTTTTATTTGTCCCAAACACAATAACTTCAGGACGGCGCCGGCGATCCTCGCAGCGGTGCAGACTCTGCTCGACCAGCATAACGCATCTTCCGTCGTCCTCACCGGACACTCCCTCGGCGCGGCCCTCGCGCTCCTCGACTCCATCTACCTCCCGCTGTACCTGCCCCCTGGCACACGCGTGCGCACAGTCGGCTACGGCATGCCGCGCGTGGGCAACCGTGCGTTCGCAGACTATGTCGACGCCCAGAACAGCAATGGCGGGGGCTTGACGCGCGTCACTAACAAAAAGGACCCGATACCGATCGTGCCTGGGAGATTCTTGGACTTCGTGCATCCTTCAGGCGAGGTGCACATCCAGAATGGGGATAACTCTTGGGTCCCGTGTCCGGGGCAGGATAGCACGTCGCCGCTTTGTATCGTCGGAGACGTGCCTGTGGTGCTGGAGGGTAATATTTTGGATCATTTCGGCCCGTATGACGAGGGCGTTTCTATGGGTCTGTGTTGAGGTGTTGGCCTAGCGAAGATAGGAATATCTACGGGGTTTGGGTACTCTTGTGTCTACGTTCTTTGATTTCATTTCCCTATCACTCGTTGAGAAGAAAGAGGAACAGAACAGGACGGGCATTCCGTTATGACTCCCGTCTATATAAATAGCTGCTTCCCTAAACTCTATGTCCGCAATATTAGATATGCATATGAAATATCCACGTGTGAAGCCAAGCATAAAGGCTTCGCGAACATGGTGATTTTATGTGTACATCTGAGATCCAGCAATACCGTGACTTTCCCAAATCCCAAGAAATCAATCAATCAGTGTTAGCTCTCGTCTCCACCTCTGCTAAACCTAGCGTCTCGCTCCAGTATCCTAGTCAACAAAACGTTCTGCGCGTCCATCGCGGCACGCAACTCCGAAAGTTGCGCAGCGAGTACATTGTGTGGCTGAGCCGGTTGACGGTACGCCTCGCCCTCACTCGTCGCAGCCGCCCTTGTAATCGTAGGCGACTCGTCAAGGCTATGAGCGCGAGCCCGAAGCCGCGAGAGAGAAGCTGGGATCTGTAGAAACTAAACTCCGGTGGTTGGTCTTCAAGGACCCTGAGAGGGAAAGTCAACGCACCAGCTCGGACTGCGCGTAGCCTTGTCCAGAATGCGCATATGGCGTGCGCGGGGTCGGTCCGTTCGTCATCTCTTTCCACAAGCTGCTGAACTCACGCCCAAGGACGAACGAGGGCAGAGCAATGAGGAGAAGCCCGAACAGGAGCAGCGGAAGTGTGATCAGGCGCCCGAGGAAAGAGCGCGGTGTAATTTCTCCGTAGCCGACGGTCGAGATGGCTGCGTACGAACATCCCGAGTTCAAGTATACTATCTATCGTGGGAAATGCCATAAGCTTCACTCACTGACGATGACAAACCTGCGAGCAGAACGATGTAAGGCAGGGAGGTTAAGTGGAAAGGGATGACATACCAAGCTGCGGCGGGTATGGACTATTGTATACCCAATTAGTTAAGACATGATGGGTCATAGCATGAAAAACAAGGACGAACTGCGAACTGCGACGGATCACCATCCGAGTTGATGAAAATTTCGAGGGTGTCGTCCCATGTGCCACGCTCAATAAAGTACCTTGAGGTGATCAACATGAGTCAGGGCAACAAGGGGAGGACAACGCGAACACATACAGGAGGGTGCTGAATACGATTACAACCATGAGTACAAAGAACCCGAGCGCTAGAAGGGCATCTTTTGAACGTCGGAAAGAGAGATACATGACCTCAATCGTGCTGTATGTTCGTTCAGATGGAAGGTCGAAGGCACCAGTAAATTATACGCACAGTAGAAGGGTATTATTGTAACGGAACGGACGGAAGACGCGGAGTAATCTAAATGTGCGAAGGATTGAGAAACGGAAGAGCGTGGACTGGGGAGGAATCAACGTCAGATAAGATAATCAGGAAATGGAGACGAGACACACTGACAGTATCCTTTTGAAGAGCAATCTCGATATAATAAGGAAGGATGGCCAAAAGATCCATGATACCAAAGAAAGCTGGGTATTGGGGATAATGAGGTATAAATGTCAGGGCTCACACTCACGCCCTCCAAGAGAGACGGTGAAATGAAAATGAAAAGAACTCGAAGAAGGGCACACGCACAACCGACCCATGCAAACAACGCGGACCACGAATAACTTGTCGCTGCGCATCGTGCGACATACTCGACGGTGAACAGCGCCACGAGGCTGGTCTCGATGCCGAACCAAATCCCGCCGGGTAGCGAGTGGAACGCGGGGACGGTCTCGAGGATCGTCACCAGGGCGGAGAATGTAATAAGTGCGGTGACCAGCACGTGCACCAACATCGCTGCCGGGGACGAGTTGGGCCGCTCCAGCAGGTTGTACAGCTGCAGGCGCCACGCGGGTCCGATTTTCGCCGTTGGTGGAGAGCGTGTGCGGCGACGGCGATGTCGACGCTGTTGATGATGAGGGCGCCCAGCTTCTTCGCCCCCGTTCGACTGTTCCGAGTCCTCCTCTCCGGCCTCTTCGTCGTGGTCGTTGGTGGGCGTGTGACGGCCTATCGCGGGTTGATCAGTGAATACGACATCATCGTACGTATGTTGGTTGTTGAGGAAGGGTAGGCTGTCGAGGGGGATATCGGATGGTGGGCCAGTCGAAGGCATTGAGGCCCCTGAGCGCTGGCTCGGACGCGCAGCTGCGCCGAGTGAGCGAGCGCCTTGATAAACCGTGATTTTAAGCGCTGAACCTCGGCCGCTCTTCTTCCTACTGTAACGTATTGTGATCGACAAGATGCCCGACGACAGTCCTGTGCCAGTTTTCACGCCAAAAGATTACAAAGAGACATTCAAGGTGCCTTTTATTACTGTTCCTCTTTTCTAAAATCTCATGTAATGATGTCCTTCCCCTTCAGAAACGGACCGTCACGTCAGAGTTTGCCGAGTACGCATTTCTCTTCTCCTCTGTCACCCCCTCTTCGAAGCTTTAATCGCCGTTCAAGTCCATGTGCAGAGGCATCCAAAGCGTCTATGGACTGTCTGAATCAACACGACTACGACCGCGACAAATGTCTCGACTTTTTCCAGGCTTACCGCGACTGCAAAAAGGCGTGGGTTCGTCCGATCATTCCCTTCCTTCCCTCGTAACCTTCCCGTCACGCATGCTAATTAATCGCATTCTGAGATGGAACAACGAAAGGCAGACCGCCGCGCAGGGAGGGCATAAATGATGATGGCCACCACGTGGCACCCCGGCAGATCTTAAAGGAGTACTACAGTATTCATACATATGAAACCAATCATGCATCGTTGTTGGATGTCTGCGCCCCTCCCATCTGCTTACTTGGCGCCCATGACCCAGGGCCAAATCCGCGTGGCCCGAGGGCAACATCAATGACATCCATCATAGCGAGAACCTTTTCCTCTTCCCATGGTCGACCCACGACCTGCACACCCACGGGCAACCCCTCCATCGCGGACGGATTGTACACCCCCGTCGGGCCGTAAATCTCCCTCTCGAAAACCTTTGATCCGTCGCTCGGGGCAGCGCGCCACTCGTCCGTAAGCTCGTCGCGTGCGGGATCGACGCGCGTGACGGGGACGACGCCCACGGGCGATTCGACTATGTTCCAGATCACCGTCGAGCATCCGAGCAGCGCGAGCCGCTGGCTAGCGCCATGTGGCATCGCAGGGATTGGGTGTACGGGAGCAAGCACAGCGTCAAGGGCGAGATCACCGCCCCATAGAACCTCCCGCGTCTGCTGCTCGAACGCGAGCCTTTTAGCGACGTGGTTGTAATATTGGTACACGCTCTTTTCATGGGCAGATGTAAAAATCGAGGCAATTTTGGCGTCCCCATAGAAGTTGCGGAATACCCAGCCAGCAAATGCACGGACGAAGCCTACCGCAGCCGGGGGGGTTAGCAAAGACCATGAAGGAGTGCAACGCATGCGGGCATGCAGCACACTTACTTGGCAACCGGGGAGGCAGTGTGACAGAAACGAGTGATGACTCCTGTACCAGAAGATCTAAGCATGGCTCATCACAGGGAGAGAAGTTGAACAGCCATGCCTTCTTGTCAGGGCCAAGGTGCTCTGTCCGGCTTTTATGCCCGTCTGCAGAAACGAATGCCATGAATAACTCTAGAGCGCGGGTAACTGGAACCGGTGCTTAGATTTTCATCAATCGGAGAGTAACTTTCTTTACGCACCGTCTGGCGGTTCAATCTGGATGCATCCATGTCCTGCCTTACGAAGTGCTTCCACTGTTTCCAACACGGCCCTTTGACAGGCAGGAGATCCCTTGGCCGATCCGTCTGATTTATATGGTACGCACGAGCCCTGGTTTAAGTATAGTAGCGGTTGACGCACCATTAAGATAATACCCAAACGTGAGTTTATCAGGAAGTGTTACTTCTCGGTACGAAACAGGCGCAGGGAAATAATTCTTTCTGCCGCCATGCTCTCCGAACAGAACGCGGGCCACGCGCTCGAGATCTGCGACCGAGCGAGCCATCGGACCTGCGACGACGCTGATGGTTTCGAAGCCGGGGTTCGGATCTGTGGCAGCGCGAAAGAAAGAGGGAAAAACACCAAAGAAGTTGAGCAACAACCAGCCAGTCAGAAATCGGCAGGCGACCGACGGCGCAATCAAACACCGAACGACGCACCGACGGCGCCAGCAAATGCCACGCGGCCCTGGCCCGGCTTGAGCCCGAAGAGGCCACAGTTGCTGGTCGGATTGCGTATGCTCCCACCGAGGTCGGATCCAATGCCGACTACGGCGCCGTCCGCGGAAAGAAGCGCACCCTCGCCACCCGAGGAGCCGCCCGCCGTGTGCGCAGCCGACCACGGGTTGCACGTGCGGCCCCAGAGCGGATTCTCGCTCTCCAAGGCGAACAACGCCTGCGGGACGTTCGTCTTTCCGATGATCATGGCGCCTGCTGCGCGCAGCGTCGAGACAATCTATTGATTGAAGGCAGGATGACCGATAGAAATAACCCACGAAGATGAATTCTGAGATAGAAAAGGGAATGTGGAATGTATCATACGGCTGCGTCGCGTTCAGCAGGATCGTTCGCCCACTGGGTGTATCCGATCGTGCTGTCGAAACCTTTAACGTTGACTAGAAATACCACCCAAGGGACAATCCTCTCGTTAGTACCCTGGGCATGACGTATCCTCGAGCGTTTCAGAGGGACGAAAACGCACATAAATCCTTGAGACTCATCGGCACCCCGTGCAACGGACCTTTCAAACGACCGCTTTCGGCGAACTCGGCGTCGAGCCTGCGTGCTTCTTCAGTGGCCTCTTTGAAGAACACTATAATATTGGTCGCAAAAGTCAGCGCCCATGTCATTGCGGCCACGACTAGCGAAGTGGGAACGTACCCTCCGTGAAGCAATTTGTCGCTTGGTGGGCTTGTGCAGCGCGTGCGATATAAGCATCTAGCACGGCTGAAGCGGTCCATATGCGAGCCTGGATATTCTCTACAATCTGTGATGCTGTCCGAGAAAAGAAAAGGAAGTCAGTGCTGCGCAGCCACGCGATGCGGAGAGCAAGGCGAGGCATGGACATGGAATGAGCTGTTACCTGTCGCGTTGAGATACTTCTGGTATTCTTCTGGCTTAAAGGGCGGGGCAAGCTCGATGACTTCGGCGCGGTGAGTGCGTTTGGCCGCGATGGTCTCATGGTAGGGATTTCGGGGGACTGAAAAGGGCCACATGGATAGTGTACTAGTGAGTGTGATGGAGAGAATGGAGAAGTGGCCACTCACGCATACATTTAATACAGGTGTCAGGCGCTGCCACCTCAACACCGAATAACGAAGCCCAGAGGAAGACATAGAGCCATCGGATCAGGAATAACCCGAAACGTAATGCGAGTAAGAACTGCGAACTCATTGACTCCGCGTACCCACACGTTACCTGCGACCGGATCGCAGTTGCTAATTATATCTGAGTACTGAGTAATCCATCCGGAATCAATAGTGGTCGTGACAGGTGTATGTCCGCAGTCAGATCACAGTGAGCAATGAGGGTTGTAGGCACAGGTCTAATTGACAACAAGTGTCCAGAAGTGAAGCGGGGAGCGGGCCGCCAGTGGCACCGCGCGTCCGACGAGTGTGCGTTGCCTGAAAACGAAATCATCGCGATACTTTATGGGTATTGATTAGACACAATAAGCGCGCTCGCCAGGTGATAATTGCTGGCATCTTTTATAGCTCCCGGCCCGGTACTTAAGGTGACTCGGACGATCACCCTGTGGCCCAACCTCGAGGAGTCAAGACGGAGGACCAGATTGTTTTTTGAACCCGAACTTATATGCCGTAGGGAAGGGCACCTTTCCGCTCCACCCTTCACAACGTAATTTATTCCTTTGGTCACTTCTCCCCAAGGCAGCCAATCTTCCTTGATGAGTTTTCACCTATATACAGTACAAGGATAATTCCGCTAGCCCCGGTCCTGGCATTCAACCAAGTCGCACACGGGTATGCCCAAAAACGTGTCTCTTGTCAAGTCCCCCAAATCCATTGCCTATTCGCTTCCATCCCCCGGTCGCCAATTCGGCAAGATGACCGTTCCACGTGCTCACAGACAGCCCCAGCAAAGCATGGTTCAAATTCTCGCCTCAAGAGACGGGACAGATATACAGTATGTCTTGCGCTGTACAGAGGTAGTACAGTAGTTACTACAGTACTACTGACCAACCTGAGCATTACGTAGTCCAGCCTGGCATGACAATCAATGTACTCCCGGACGATATCCTCCTATAAGTATTCACTTTCTACGTGGATAAAGCTGCAAGTGTCGGTGATAGCATGGACTAGTACTTGTCAGTCAAAAATGGCGATATGTCGTCTTTGTATCTTCCCATCGTCTTGTCGAATATGGGGCCAGAATGCAGCACACACACACACCAAGGCTTGGCAAGCCAAGAATCCCAGATACCCAGACATCGATACATTGACAGAAACACGTAGCGGGTGTCCCCCGAATTTAGCATCATTTCTTAGTCTCCATAATCGTCAGGCCTCTCACACAGCGCTCACACCCGTACTTGCTAATGGCCGCGCTTGCAATATTTGTCGTGATCCCCGTCACTATCCCTTTTGCATTGCAGTAGTCTGAGCGTTCTCGATCACGGCCCACTACTTTCTCTCCTCCAGTGACAGGAAGGGTATAACTGATGATACAGTTACAACCCGGACACCCAACAGATATTTTAGGAGTATTCGGATATATGATGAAACCAATCATTCGTCTTTGTCGTACTCATGTGTCCCTCCCACCTGCTTATTCGGCGCCCAAGATCCAGGGCCGAACCCGCGTGGCCCGAGGGCAGCATCTATAATATGCATGATGGCGAGCACCTTCTCCTCCTCCCATGGTCGACCGACGATCTGCACGCCGACAGGCAACCCCTTCATCGCTGACGGATTGTAAGCGCCTTTTGGTCCGTAAATCTCGCTCTCGAGAAGCTTGGATCCGTCGCCCGGGGTTGCGCGCCACGAGTCTGAAAGCCCATCGCATGCAGGATCGACGCGAGTGACGGGAACGACGCCGACGGGCGAGTCGACGACGTTCCAGATCAATGTTGAACATCCGAGCGGCATGAGGCGGTCGCATCCGCCATGGGGCACTGCAGGAATAGCTTGAACAGGGGCGAGAACAACGTCTATGGAGAGATCCCCGCCCCATAAAGCTTCGCGCGTCTGCTTCTCGAACGCAAGCTTGTCCGCATTGTAGTTGTAGTATTGGAACACTGAGGATTTGTGCGATCGGGCAAGGAGTGAGGCAAATTTGGCATCCCCCAAGATGTTGCGGATCACCCAACTGGCAAATCCACGGACAAGACCTGCGAACAGTGTTTTGCTAGGTAGGGCACAGTGAAATACATGTGGTGTGTAGCATGCTTACCTGGCAGCCGGGGACCCAGAGTGACCAAAAAGAGAGACGATTCCTATACCAGAAGATGTTTGCATGACTCATCACCGGGAAGTACCTCAACGATCATACTTTCTTGTCAGGGCCAAGGTGCTCTGTCAGCTTCTTGAACCCATCTGCGGCAGTTATTGCAGTAAAAAGTTGCAGAGCCCGGGTGGCTGTAACCAAAATCAGAGATTAGATTTTCCATCAACCGAAGTGTAGCTTTTCTACGTACTATCAGGGGTGTCGATTTGGATGCATTCGTGTCCTACCCTGCGAAGTGCCTCCACGGTTTCCAACACGGCCCTGTGGCAGGCAGGAGACCCCTTAACTATACCATCTATTTTATATGCATACGCATCAATACCTGCATGTATTAAGGCGGCACTTGACGAACCATTGAGATAGTACCCAAACCGGAGTTTTTCAGGAAGCGTCACGTCTCGGTAAGGAACAGGCGCAGGAAAATAGTCCTCTCTGTCACCGCGCTCTCCAAAGAGAACGCGCGCCATGCGCTCCAAGTCCGCTACTGAGCGGCCCATAGGACCCGCGACGGCACGGACGGCTTCGAAACCGGGATTTGGACCTTCGACAACGTAAGAAATGGGATCAAAAGACCAGAGAAGTCGATCAGTCAGTCAGCCAGAAACTGGCTGGTGACTGTAATGCCGAACGACGCACCGACAGAGCCAGCGTTTGTTACACGCCCCTGACCTGGCTTGAGCCCGAAGATGCCGCAGTATGAAGACGGGATCCGTATGCTCCCACCAACGTCCCCACCGACGCCGAGCGCTGCGCCGTCCATCGCGAGAAGCGCGCCCTCACCGCCTGACGAGCCACCTGCGGTATGCGCGGTCGACCATGGGTTGCACGTGCGGCCCCAGAGCGGGTTCGCGCTCTCAAAGGCAAGCAGCGTCTGCGGCACATTCGTCTTGGCGATGATGATGGCGCCTGCTGCACGCAGCGTTGCGACAATCTGTTAATTGGCGGCAAGATGCCGAATCGAAATAATCGAGCGGTGAGGTGGTGGGTTGGAGAGGAAAAGGAAGGAAGGGGAAGAAACGTACAGCGGCATCGCGCTCGGCTGGACTGTTCGCCCACTGGGTATACCCAATCGTGCTGTCGAAGCCTTTGACGTTGACTACAAATCCTCCAAGGGAGATGTGTGAGCACCATGTACGAAAGTACGCCGCCCGCTCAATGGAAGAACGAGTGAATGTAGGGGAAGGATGCGGGAAGCGAGTTGTAACCAGGGAACGCACATGAGTCCTTGACGCTAATCGGCACGCCGTGCAATGGCCCCTTCAAACGGCCGCTCTCGGAGAACTCAGCGTCGAGCCTGCGGGCATCCTCCCTGGCCTCTCCAAAGAAGACTACGGTGATTTGTGGTGATAGTCAGTGTCCACGGCAAGGTAATAGCAGCAATTAGAGAGGTGCGTACGTACTCTCTGTGAAGCAATTTGTCATGTGGTGCGCTTGTGAGGCGCGCGCGATGTAAGCCTCGAGCACGGCGAAAGCAGTCCATGTGCCAGCCTGGATATTCTCAACGATCTGTGATGCTGTGTGTCCCCGCAACGAGAAAAAAAAAGTAGAAATAAACTTCTGCGCTGCGTGGCCAGGCGAAGCGGAGAGCAAGACAAGGAATGAATGAGCTACGATACAGTACCTGTTGCGTTGAGATACTGTTGGTGCTCCTCTGCTTTGAATGACGAGGCGAGCTTGATGGCTTCGGTACGGCGGGCGCGTTTGGCCTCTATGGTCTCATGGTAGGGATTCCGAGGTTCTGAAAAGGGCCACATGAATACAGAGTTGTAATTTGTGACGGCGAGAAGTGAGAAATAGAGACTGCTCACGGGTACATTAAATATGTCGAAAGACGAGCAGGGTCTGAGGGGAATCGGGCGCCCACCCGTGCTATATCGCCTGTTAACCGAGTTTAAACGCCCATCAAATGGTTATTGAGCTCTTGGACGGGGTTCTTGGTCACGGTGCGTTACTGCAGCAGCCTTGCACTTTGTCGCATGTGGCCCATTCTGATGATATCACGGGAAAACGTCCAAATGCCTTTCCAATTTCGCAATTTCGTTTTGAGACTGCTGTCTGGTAAAAGTTACGTAAAAGTAAAGTAAGACGTTTTCCCGATGCGACATGGCTTAGTCTTCCCTTGCCCATCCCATCTTTAACCCGAGCCTGCCTAGGTTTAGGCACATGTCTCTCAAAGAGACGTTTTGCTGGCATGGTCTTCTGAAAAGAGCCTTGTTCTTCCCTCTGCTCTGTCGATGTACACAGGCAGCTGAGCAGGAAATGGCAGACAATGCCTACAACTATATAACATCATTGGGATTTTACTTGGTCCCATTCAATGCCGTCTAGGCCAACTCGAGGTCATATTTGACTATTTTCATGTTACAGTAAGCCCTTCATCTTGATGCTGACACATATTATACGAGACATGGTAGGCAAGTTCCAAAACGCCTTTTTTTATCCTATGAGCTCAATTCCATTTACGCGGCAATTGCGCTCTCCTTCATCTCCTTGTCCAACTCCTTCGAAATTAAACGTCGAACGAACAGCTTCTCGGTGCTCTTTTAGTCGCTAAAGACCAAGCTTTCTTCAACTTTAGACTTGGGTGGTAGTGGAAACCGGTGACCTCATCTGCGATGAGGAAGTGGTCATGAGTGGCGGTCTTTACGATATCAGCAGAGGTGTTGGTCTTTCCCAGGCGCAAAATGCGCATCGGCACCCATGATATATGGCTTAGCATCATGACTCCAGTTGAGCGCGCGGTAGTACAGCGTCTCATCCCGAAGCAATTTCTCGGCCACCGATATAGGGCCGCAAGGTCCCGACCGCGGACGTTCACGACCTTGGTCCGATGTTTGGACCAATCAGGACGGGTGAGGGTATCAAGACGCTTCGCGTCTTGGTGCCTATGTCGAATGATTGTCTTAATATTATTATTTATTCAGGACAAGGTGGAATAGGGAAACAGAGACACCAATTGCAAAAGACACCGGGACTCCTCTCACCTATCCCATAGGTCGGGTATGCGACCACTCTACCCTGCCTATCCGTATAACTAACGCTTCCACGCTAGCTTTTATGGTCCTGTTCCCACCAGCGCGTCTTCGAGTTGAACTTCATCACTTTGATAGCCTCGCCGTAGTTGACCAACCTCGGTGCCTCCTTTGAAGCGCTTCCATTCCACGACCTTTCTAGAATCGTCGAGTGCGAGGGAGTCAAGGATCGCCTATAGGTCAATTTCTGAGCGAGTGTAACTTCAGCTCGCTGGATAAATATATACTCACTTCGGAGAACTCGCGATCATTACGCCTGTCCCGGTATTCCTGGTCTCCATCCAATGCACGATGGACAACGGATACGCGCCAGCTTCTCTCGCGTGACACCGTGCCAGTATCCGGTCATGACTGCTTGGGTGGCAGGAAGCGCGGCAGTACGGTACTGCCAGTGGTAAGGCACAAGCGCCTATTCACTCACGTGCGACTCTAGCCAATTCGGACTCGGACTCGTGACATGCAAAGATCTCCTTTACACTTTGTTCCCACTCCGAGGACGATAGCATGTTCGGGTCTTGGCATTTCCCTCAAGCCACATGATTTCGAATACGAATACGTATCAAAGGACGTGACACTTGCGTGCGGATACTGCACTTCCATCACGACCAGCTTTACGGTCCCCACCTCCGGGATAACCATCATGATTCCCTCTAGCAAGTTGTGTCGCAGTCTCCTGGTAGGCAGTGTGACATTGCCTCCCGGCTGTCAGAATGGGACGGTGTGAATTCCCTTCGACTGCGCCCTGACAAACTCCTTTCCGATTCCATTTCCGATAGGGATGCCTCAACGCCCCAGCAAACCAAATTCGAGACCGGAGCCAGAAATGTTCCGAGTGTCAACTACCTTGCACATAAGCCACCTCCGTCATCCAAAAATGAGCCCCGATACCAAGTGGTATGTTTCGAAGTTCGGAACAAGTAGGGCCAAAATTGGTGCCAAACCAGATTTGAGTTCGGACAAGAGGTGTTATTATCAATCCCCACAGGCCTACACTTCGCCGCGATGATCAACCCTAGGTCCAGCCCACGCGACATTCTTATGCTTTATATGCCAAATTATCTGCCGTCTCCCATAAAGTTGACTCGATAAGGCTGCTGGTGTGATCACATCATACAATGCGTGTCGGAGTATGAGCGGCCGCCGGCAGCCCCAAGATGGTCAGCTGACCTCTTATGGAATAATCTCTGCGCCGTTGGTTGCGGCTCAAGGCGCATACAGCTCTTTTCTTGCCCTGAGAGAAGAAGAACCACAGGAACGCCCATATAATCGCTTGCGCCAGTTCATCCCGGAATTGCGGCATCTACTAGCATACTCCTGTCTAAGGTGCATCAGCTACGTATCCCCAGAATTTCATGCCCCACGACATGATACAGAGCTTCTATGAAACTATACTATTCTGGGCCTGGGTTTGCCGCGGTTTAAGTGTGTTTGACACAAGAGGCCGTAGAAGTCGCTATCGAATCTTAATGAGCTACTGTGGTGGTGGCAGATAATCTACTCAATGTGAGCACCATCCGAGGCGCGGAGAGGCTGGTGTATGCTTCAGTGCAGTAGCCGAGATCCTAGCTTGGAGCCTGGATGTATCATGGCCTCAAACCGAGTGATAACAGTGATTCCCTGTGGCGGTGGCGCCTGCTCAACAGGAACTCGCTTTCTCGTCGTGGAAGGATCAGGGCATTCGAAATCAATTGATAAAAGAGGGTTTGGGGCAATGGATGTCACTGGCGCTGGCGCATGATCAACCCTGTGGTTCGAAAATCCGGAGGTAGAAGCGTGAAATCCTCAGTCAGTCATGTGGGAACGATGGTTCTGCGAAGTTTGATTGCTATGGTCTAGAATATATATATCAGCACAAGCGCAGCATCACTCCACAATCGTACCTTCAACTCATCCGCTATGGCAGACTCCCTCTCTGACGGTTCTAGCGTTCGCATCAAAGCCGCCCAGCACACTGTCAACAAGAGGCTTCATGAGCTGGAGTCCAAGAATCCACAGCTCAAAGTCGGAGACTGGAAGCACCTACAAGCCCTTCCTCAACACGGCGTTCATAGGCTCGAGCCTGAGCTCGAGTCCGCACATTTGAGTCATGACCCGAGGTTCATGCAGCGTGAACATGAGCCCTTGGAGCTTCCCCCTATTATTCCTACCCATCCAGATGACAGCGACCACATCTCCTGGAACGACCTTCACCAGCGCCTGAGGGACGGCATTCTTCGCCCGACGCCTAGCGAGCCTCCCGGAGAGCTGGCTTTTCCACCGTGGTACCGTGTTGCTATCATCGGCGCTGGCGTCGCAGGCCTACGGACCGCCATGCTTCTACAGAATTGGGGCATCCCGTACAAGATCTTCGAGGCAAGCGACCGCCATGGCGGACGTCTCTTCACGTACCAATTCAAAAAAGACTCCGAAGAGGAAAACAACCCCAACGACTATTACGACGTCGGCGCTATGCGGTTTCCAAAGAACGATGCGAACAAGTTGACATTCCAGCTCTTCGAAGAGCTTGGTTTGACAAGCGAAGGCGACGACCCCGATGTTGCTGACTACGTATTTTCAACCGACCAAAACATCCTCCTCTTTAACAGTGAGCGTTGAACATGCGTGTAGTGGTCTTGGGACTCACAGGCGATGCGTAGATGTCAAGTCAAACGTGAAGCAGGCCAGCACGGCCGGAGATCATTTCGGGGATGAGCCTTTTGTTTGTGTTTCCTTTCGTTTCTTCGCTCGCCCTACTCACCAGATAGCAGATACCCGATGAATATTTGAATAAGGAATACGTCGATCCTTGGGACAGGAAATTCGCCGGGGTGGATGCTTGCACTAACGATGCCTTTGACCAATTTCGGTTTCTCCTTATTAACAACTTCACGTTGGGCTGGACAACGCTTATGAAGTTTGACTGGCTTTCAACGAGGTCGTACCTGAGGCTGAACAATCCGTTGTCTGTCGTGCATTGGATGGAGACCAGAAATTCTGGGACGGGCGGCTACGATCGGGCGTTTTCCGAAGTGAGCAAACCTTTGTCCAGAGTATTAGCATTGAGCTCAAATCGATCCTAGGACATACTTGACTCTCTTGACTTCGACGATCCTACAAAGGACGTCAAATGGAAGCGCCTCAAAGGGGGAAGTAAGACTTTGGCCGACGCAATGCTTGCTACGTTGACCGACCAGCCGAGTTATGGTCAGCGTGTCACGTCCGTCTCACAGTGTTACCTGCCATTGAGCGACTGTTTCCCCGATTTGGCTACGAGTGGTCACCCCCGTTGGCGTCCTTGGTCCCGTTTTCCATTCCCTTTGATGAGTGTCGCCGTCTCGGGACAGGAAGAACCTGAATTCTTCGCTCACGTTGTTTCGACCGTCCCATTTGGTAACCTCGGCACCATCAACACGGACCGTGTAGATATGAGCTATACGCAACGCCAGGCCATCCGCACCCTCACTTACGACCCGGCAGTCAAAGTCGGGATCAAGTTCAAGACGCGCTGGTGGGAGACAAGTTCTATAAACCAGCGCGGAGGCTCCAGCTATACGGACAGGCAGAGCCGAGTGGTTGTATACCCGAGTTATGGGATAGGCGACCCAGGCACCGGTGTATTGATGGTAACGTACAACTGGTGCGTTGATTTCCTTATTCTATTTTGTCCTGCGTACGCATTATGCTAAGCCAACCGTTTCACACAGGAACCAAGACGCCTCCCGGTATGGTGCCCTGATTAAGAACCCTGACTGGTCCGAACAGCTGGAACCGGACCGCATACGTCCGCAGTCAGAGCAAGTCCTCCTTGACCAGATCTATGGAGACCTTGCCGCGATGCACGGGGTGACTGAGGACTTTCTTCGGGACCAGACGTCGGACTACCACGCATTCTACTGGTATGCTAACCCGTACACAATGGGTGGCTTTGCCCATTTCGCACCGGGAGATTTCAGCACTTTCTTCGCTGACATCGTTCAGCCTGCCGGTCGTGGCCGCTTCCACTTTGCGGGTGAACTCGCCAGTCACAACCACGCGTGGGTCTCCGGAGCGCTGGATTCGGCAGAGCGAGTAGCAAATGATATCCTTCGCTGGGACTTTCCGCTGTGGTTCCCCCAGTTGAAGCGTGGAAAAAGCTTAGTATTTAGTGATGAAGAGAGGGCAGAGAAGCTGTTTGTCCGTGGTTTGTTTTCGAAGGAGTTGGATGAGGCTAGGTTCTAAGCGTGTGTATGGTTAGGCTTGCAGGATTGGAGCGAAGTTAATAGGAGAGGAATTAGGAATGTGTCTGTAATGTTTCGTATATTTCGTTTCAGGCTTTCAGTACGAGGGCGAAGGGTCTACTTTGACACACAATGGGACCAAAAAATTCGTGACTTGCCATTGGCATAAGACATTTTGTGTATGACCACCAGTTTCAACAGATGTGAGCTATCGTAATAAGGTGTCTCATTGGGAGACGTGGGCATAAGTGTACAGTGTAGGGTGGCGGTCTGGTGGAGAACTGAGCTAGTGATTTGGTCCGAGACGTCGGAAGTACAGTAGAATAGGTTGTGAGCACGAGATGGTTGAACAAAAGAGTCAAGGTGAAATCCAGGATTAGCCGTGGCCGACGGACAAGGTGATCTAGATGATAGCCACTACAAGGGGAAAGGCAGGCATGGGTCATGGATGTGTTTGCGATCAATCGGGGAGGTAAGCACGTGCAACCTACTCTGCTGTTGATGCCAAAACCCCACATGATGCAAGGATCCAGCCCCGCATGTGATCCCCGCGGCCATCTGGGCCCATGTACCAGGGACCTTCAGCAACCTTACGACCCTCGATCCACGCGCCAGTGAAGGAGGACCACCGTTCTTCACCGTGCAGTCTTCGAAATGTTGGTCTTCCAGCCATCTCGTGCCAGTCCATGAGCATGCCTAAAGGTTTCGATCATCGGACCCACGTAACTGGGAAAAAAACCTTTTAGCGTACCGACATTAAAAGCGCTACCTTCATACTCGAGCGAACCTAATTCTGAAAAAGAAAGAGGGGAAAGGGGGGACTAATAGAGCAAAGGTGAGGTGGTGCAAGGATTGAAGCGCCACAAGCTGAAAGGAGAGAAACGGAAGGAGTTAGGGAGAGGGTTCAGAAGAGAAAGCGGGAGTGGCCGACGTTCTTGGGATATAATCATGACCAGATCCCAGGTCGTGACCTTGGGTGGTGCCATGATGGTGTTAGTTATACGTATGGGATCTCACTCTAGTCGCTAAAGGCATCCAAGCACCAGAGTAACGATTGAACCCGTCAGGGTCATTTATTGGAGCTGTATGTGACACAATACGTCACGTCACCATCACATTCATACGTCACGCATCAATCACGTAGGACTATCGTAATCGTAGGACGAAATTTCCTCATCATGGGTCACGCTGTTGCCTCTCGCGATCCAACTCGTCTTGCGCACGAGCGAGCTCCTCTTCCAAGCGATGCGACACAGCGCGTCGGGCTTGGTTCAGCTAGCCTGTACTGCCCACTGGGGTAACGAGACCAGGGATCAGCAGACTCGGGTATACCCTAGCAGCATGACCCGCTCTCGGTAGCCACATAGTCGATGCGAGAACGGATGACGTCGACTCTCCGCGCGCACATAGTTGATTCGTTGCCCCCACAATGGATGGGTCAGCACGCTAGGTAGGTTCCTTCGACACTTTAGATACAAGAAATGATTTTGAATTTGTGATGTCAAGGACATGTTTCTCTGGCAGGATGGCGCGTCTTAATCACACTCATGTGAAAGATATCGCACCTCGGCCTCATCATTGGAGCCAATATACACCCTCAAAGCATGCGACCTCCGTACTGACAGTTTCCCTCATTGGTTCGAATGATTTCAAAACCCCTCCCGTCAACCCCCTGCTCATCAATAACATGCTAAACTCCAAGTTCACAAAGTTTGTCCTCGCCGTGCTATGTTTGAGCGCTGCGTATTTCTATGGCAAAGTTGAATTCTACAAGGTGTTATAAGATGGCTTACGGAGCCCCAATCAAATTTATGTCACTTAGCACAGGTAGCCTTTACTATTACAGTATCAGGTCTTCAGGGTATCGTACCTGGATCTCCTCATGATGCTACCTGCAATGCAAATCCTCGGTCACATCCGCATACCATTACAAATTGACCATCCCCCGCGCGCACTGCGCGACCGACTAACTAGTAAGCCTGTAACACGGCAAGGGCCCAGAATGATACAGTTGTCTCAGGCATGGTTGCTGTGAAGATAGTGCTGCTTGTCATTGGTATCCCTTATTAAAGGGAGCTCCATGAGTCGACTCGCCACACAGCTTCCAAGCTTCGTACAGATACCCTTAGTCTGTTTTATGCATTGATATTGTAAGGATGGCTCGGGTGCTGGCCTCGGAATCGGCCTCCCTCATCGACTGCGCACGGCCGCCCCTCACCCTCAACCGCAGCATGGCGCCACTACCCCTCAAGCCGTCAACCGTCGCAACATCTACGCAACATCTACTATAATATAAAGCGCGCGAGCTGGCCTAACCAAAAATGATTTTTTTTGCCTAACCTGGACGGTGCACTGGACTGGACACTCGCCCAAACGGGACTGTTTCACCTAATATGGGCACTTTTCTTATTATGGGTGAAGCAGGTCAGACCCTGACCCGATGCGCTTTTTATTATCGAGACTCTCGTTGTTTGGGTTACTACAACAGCATCGGACTGGTATTTGAGAACTGGTTGAGATACTCCTAGCGGGCCCGTGCGAAGCACGGAGTCCTGCTTGTCTACTATAAGTCTATTATATAAAGCACGTGAGCTGGCCTAACCAAAAATGATTTTTTTTGCTAACCTGGACGGTGCACTGGGCAAATTTTCGTAGGAGTCGTGCTTCGTGGACTTAGAAGTTTGTCGGCGTCTTACCCTGAATCGGGAACGGGCGAGAACTACTGGAAGGGTCCTATTTAGATCCAGATGAACTATCTTGCATTGCAAGCCCTGCACGAGGTGAGCGTGTAAGCGCTTGAGAATAACTCAAATACTACTACATCTGTGAATAGACGTATGCAGTGCACAAGGGACCCTACCAAGCAAAGGCCAAGTCAATCTACACGGAACTTCGCAAGAACGTGATTGATAACGCGATAACGTCTTCAAGGCACGTAGACACTGTATCTATTGTGCTCGTGCTGTTGGTCGTCTCTGACCTCCATGAAGGAGTATGGGCGTACAGGCTACGTCTGGGAACAGTATGATGCCATCACAGGCGAGGGCAGAAGAAGGTACAATGACGACTAAGTGGAGTCGAGCGTGGAATTGTTCTCATTCAATGTGCCTAGCGAGGACCATCCGGTGAATTGGTGCCCAGCTTTATGAGTCACGCGTGAATAGTCCTTTCAGAAAAAGTACTAAACTGAACTATGAACCACTTCACTGATCGAAACGTCACGGCATAGCCCGTTGCCACCTTCCATATAAAGCCCGCACGGGCCTTGGGCGCCTATATGTCCTCTTAAGTCTACTGAATTCGGCCCATGTCGTTGTCAAATCCCATTAGAGGTATCGAGGAATGAGTTCTACATTATGGACCAGGTGGATGTGCTGCGTTCATATAGTGTGCGTTGATCACTCGACACCCCGGGTCGTCCGGCCTCCGGAACGGAATAACAGCAATCACTCTATTCAAGACAGAATTATGAACCTATGCTAAGGTTGACGACATACTTGAGAAAATTTCGGTCCAGTACAGGAGGATCAAAGGATGAAAGGAATGGAAATATGACAAGGAAGAGACACCTACGATCGCCGTCGCCCCTCTGCCCAAAGATGGTAGACCTGACTTCGAAGACCGTGCATCGGTTCAAGTCACAGTACAACTTGCTTTCCCCGGGGACTGTAGGGATGCTGGCTTCGAGAAGCGGGAAAGGACAGCAAGATGTGAAAACCAATGAGAGCCTAAGGCCAGAATACGGTGCATAAAGCGCCCTAGCCTCAGGTCTCAAGTCCTATAGATAGAAGCATCATATCGTCTGAAATCTGACGAGGGTAGAGGTAGGTTATGCTGACAAGCTGAGACTCTCCAGTCATCCAGTTCCATGAACATTACTTGATCGTTGTTTTCAACAAGGGTTTAGGATGCACGATGCAGTGTTTTTGCTTTCCTCTCATCCACAACATGTCTTTGACGGTCTAAGACATGTTCCTAGACACCAGGCATAAATCTTTGTGGCATTTAAGCGAACAAAGAGCGAGAAATGTTCGAAATCGCGTCGTAGTCCCACTGTCCATATGCCCTGTTAGTCTGTACAAAAGCAAATCAGACTCGATGGCTCGATGGCATGTGAATAGCATCTATATCGTAGTATCTGAATGCGACGCACACTGGCAGTAAAAGCCGCCAAGGGGAAGCGGAGTTTCGAATTCGCCAGTGGGGCACTGCTTCGATCTTCGATTATTTAGGTGGCACTCGGGCACCTCTCGGAAGCCGGACGAAACAAAAATCAAATGGATGATCTGACCATAATCTCGGATTATGCAATGCGTAGGGTAGGCCCTTTCATAGGCCAAGGATATCTGCCTCACAGTATGTATCATTTCATAGTACCCGAACGAGATTTCCAGAGATATGGGAACTGGGAAGACGTCCATAGCGAGGAGTGGTAAGTAGAAAAGCTCTCCGACAATAGAACGGAAGCTGGTGTAGAGAGTGGCGTGAATAGCCCGTCCTAGGTTCTCCTAACGCGGTGTGTGTGAATGAGTGCTTGCTGTGCGTGTATCAATGTGCTGTGTCTAGTCCATATAGATATAGGAACGGCCGGGCCAGAGCCAGTCCCACGCACGTGGCGTAATCCAAATATCAGCGTATATCAACATGCATTTGGGCAGACATGTTAGACCCCAGACACCAGCCCTCGTTGTAGGTACGTAAATACTACTATGGTTCGTGAGACTTATCGCCCACCAGACGCCCCTCACAGTTGCTACCCTGATATGCATTGGCGTACTCCAGAGCTTCTGCTCAAAGGGGCCTCCCTGGCTTTGGCACGTCTAATTTTCCACGATCCTACCGTCCCTCTAAAGTCGGTTTGTCTCCGAAGACTTGCCTTTATGCCTTTGTTACCTACAGTGACACCGAAGACCGCAGCACATCCTACCCGCCCTACATGGGATGGGACTCCCATCTCGTCTCTTTACGCTGGAGTGTGGTGTTCAGTTCCTGTTTCCCTGTAATTCAAGTTGGCTGAATGATCGGGTTTGACACGCTGTTAGTTTGGATGGGCTGGCTGGTTATGACATCCCGCAAGGCCCTGATTGGACGCGATTGACCACCTTATTCCTATGGTACCTGCCATGAAATCTTCGCATGCTCATGGGTGTCCATCCGGGAACGTCATGGCTGTCTTATCGAACGGGTATGGACCCCGGAAGGGAGAAACCATCGGAACTTGGAACTTGAGCACACGAGGTTGGCGCCATTAAATTGGGTTCCACGCCAATTATCAGGTATCGGGGTGGGCGCTCGTACGTACATGAGGCGCCTCGATTCCAAGATAAAAAGACAGCCCCTTTACCCCGTCATCAGCTTACATCTCTCCCCCCCTCCCAGATTCGCCCACCTCACAACAGCTCGGTTCACATGGAAGCCGTTAAGGGACTTTTGGCACTATTTGCCAGAGGCCTCAACACTAATTCTATCCAAGACACATTGGTGTGTGTTTCACTTCTGCCTCGCCCTGGGCAATATTTTGAGACATGTCTCTCCAGAAACTGGTCGTTATCGGGGGTACGGTTGAGACAGTACGAAGAGCTTCAATATCCGTATGGAATGGATTTATAGATTGTTCGTCTCCTCCCTTCAAAGTGACACGGCTGGCTGAGGTACAATGGTTAGCATTCCATCTCACGGCTCATTTTGGCCAGGAGGATTACCCATACGATTGGTAAGAGCGTTTCTTGGCATTTGTTGTACAAGGGCACTCATAGCCATCGCCTTGACAGGTTGATGCATTGGCTTTCTAAGGTATGTTCTGCGCACAGAGGCAATGCCCCAGAGACGTGGTTACTGAATTGCCGTCAACCTGCGGGAAAACAGCAACCCGCATGGGGCCGTAGTCGAGAGTTCGAGATCACAACACGTTCCGTCAGCCGGAATCAGTTAAGCCACCCCACAACTGGGGACGTGGATGATGAGAAAGATGGGCAAGAATTACAACATGGACGCCGCAAGCACAAGGTGATGTTTATGCCCAGCCCTGGTGAGTAATCTCTCCGCCTGGCTTAAGCGCTAGGCTTGAACAATGTCTTTTTTCTTCACCAGATACCACGCACACGATCTTCTACCACGGCCATTGGTTGAAGGTGGGAATGCGATCATTAACTCCTGAAAATGGGAGACCCTCTAATCGCTGTTCTCAGATAACGCGTACTCGTAGATTTCACGAACGTGGGTACTACTCCACTCTTACAATAAGGTAACGCTCCAAGACTTCCGATCACTAGTTTTTGTCTGATTATTAGCAGAGTCATCGCGTGGAACAACGACATTTTAAAGAAGCTAGTGTTAGAGGCCAAGCGTGAATATGAGAAGGACATGCAACATCGCGTACACTTTTTCATTGCAGACACGTAAGGGACAGCTCGAATCAACCTGTCGTAATACCCTGTCCTGACTTCCGAACTTCCGAAGGGCCTGTGCCTCTTGGAGATGGAATGGTACACGACCAAAGCGACCCATGGGCTCAATAATTTTGGAGCCCGCAGTCAAGGACGTGCTCTTAGCAGATTGCCGAGAGTTCCTGTGTTCTGAGGACTGGTATGTCCATTACTTAGAGTGCACTGGAATTTGAGGGTACACTTAGTCTGCAGGTACGCTGAAAGGGGTGGGAACATTTCCATATTTGTTCGCACGTAAAAATGCAGGTATTCATGGTCTTGCGTTCTGAAAGGAATACCCTTCCGACGTGGGTATCTGCTCTACGGCGTGCCGGGAAGGTACGCTCATATCCCGAAATGGTGATCATGCGCTGACGTCATCCCTAAGTGGGAAGACTTCGCTCATTCATTCTCTCGCTGGCGAGCTTGGCCTCGACATTTATATTGTCAGCCTTTCATCCAAAGGGTGTGTATTCAGCTCTTTCCCCTCATTTATCAACTGGTTAATCTCGGGGAATAGAATGTGCGATAACACCCTAGTGACATTAATGGGAAATGTTCCATCACGGTGAGCTGATTCCCCAGAAGGTGAAGTGGGGCGGTGTGGTTCTCAGTCCCTTCATCTTTCCCAGATGTATATTACTCTTGGAGGACTTGGACGCCGCATTTACCCGGGGCATCAATCGAGACTCTACGTCAACCGGCACCCCGACGGTACCGGCCAAAGCTACTGCCGAAGCAAATGATGGTTCGACCCTGAGCCTGAGTGGCCTCCTAAACAGCCTTGATGGCGTTGCCGCTGCGGAAGGCCGGTGCGTCTCTGTCCTCATCGCGCCATTCGTGTCGCCTAATCGCCTCTTTTGTCATCTCCGGCCAGTCTTCTATTTGCTACCACCAATCATATTGAGCGCCTTGATCCCGCGCTGAGCAGACCTGGGCGCATCGATGTCTGGATTAATTTCACCAATGCGACAAAGTGGCAGGCGGAAGGCATCTTCAAGTATTTTTTCACAAACAGGTCATCTGTGTTATCATCCTGCAACATGGCCTCATCTGTCGACACATCACAGAAGAACCCTCCCGGGTCCAAGCGCAAAGCGTCAACGCACGCTATGCCAATGATTGAAGAGGCAGAAATTTCGAGGCTCGCTGAGCGTTTCGCCGATGCGATCCCTGAGGGCGAGATGAGCGTATGAGTGGATTTATTCTCCGCTCAACTTTTTGTCTGTTCTCACGCATGTGTTTCGCAGGTAGCCGGCCTACAGGGTTACTTACTCAAGAATAAGACGCGCCCACGAGAATGCGTGGAGGAGGCTGCCGAATGGTTCAGAACACTCTCTTGGTTGTTGTGAGGGGAATTAACTTGTCACTGAATAGGATACACCAAGAGCGACGAGCGCGTGCCAGGATCAATGGCCAGCCTGAGAAAGAGGTGAGTGATGTTGCCGCATTGCTTGAAGGGGGACTTGATCGCATGCCATTTAGTGCAAAGAGGAGAGAAAGGGGGTGAATGAGCAACATTGACAGGAGTTGTGCAGCCGAGTCCAGGAGGAGAGACATCAGAGACAGGTGGGAGAGGGGATCAGAAACAGGGATTTGTGTGAGGTTCCGTTTAAGAAGTCTAGGAGATTTACATCCAGGAAATGTACCAAAGTAGCAAACAAAGGGAATATATCTTAGGTCGAACTTCAAGTATCAATTACGAAATAATAAATAGAGTTTGAGGATGAAGAAAGCGTAAGTGATGGCTGCGAGGATGTTCCGAAAGAAGTCGCAGGCTCTCCCATACATTTTAATCCACACATAGCCTGTAATGCTCACCACACACCATGCTACTAGTAATTGATATGTACCCTCAAGACCGACGAGCGAACTTTAGAAGGGGACCCGTATTCACATACCTCCCCCATTCCAGTTGAATCGAGCGCGTCATCGAAGGAAGAACGGGAATATACTTATGCCCTTAGCGTGTCGAACTTGATATTGCCACGCTTGTCCTAGGTCATTCGAGGCAGGCGTAGCCTATAGGACATATGCCATTGCTCCGCATTTCCATATCGTCAACAGGGAAGTCAGGAGATCAATCGGGCCCTTTCGCCCACAGGCCTCTTCGCTTACTAGTGCATAGATCCGTGTTTCACACTTTTCGTTTGGCTTTCTTGCCGCGACATGACACAGTCCCCACTCGTAGTACACTTGTTTTTGTGTAGTTTTGTTTCGCAAATATAGTTTGCCTTTGCACCAAAAAAAAAAAAAGTCAGGCGATCATTCAACTGAGGTAGTTTGTACACCCATGTCCCAATGGGTATCATCTCCTTGATAGGCAGATACATATTCTCCTGTGGGCTGTGGTATTCAGTCTTCAATCATCCTTTACGTTCCAGGCAGACCCACTTTCAGACTTTTGACCCATCTTTGACCCATATCGCCGTCGCAATCTGACCGATATCGTCCCCAAGCCTTGATTCCACAACTCTGACACCAGACTCACGTAGTCTGTGTTTGTCTCCGATCTCTTTTCACATGCACTCGCAACACATGAACCGAATCCGGGGCAGCACCAACAATGAGTTCGAACTCCGAGCTCTGTAAGTCTTGCCCACCGCACACACCTCATCAGAGAAAACCTCCCGGGCTAATCTGCGCTAGCGAGAGATAATTACCGGATAAGGATGTAATTTTTTCGGCAAAGGTGTCAATTATCTCTCGCTAGTGCTCGCTAGTATTCGCTAGAGCCAATTACCTCTCGCTAGCGCGGGAGGTTTTCCCTGATGCTTAGACCACTTCCGATTCTGCATGCCGTACGAGCTGAAGATCACCTGTTGTGTAGCACGCATCGGTAGAGTATGTACAACCTGCAGCGCTCAAGAAGATTGAGAGGGTTAATGGTGATAGCCCCTGGTATAGTCGCCATTAAGACAGCGCTAACTGTCATTGGGGTTGTCAGCGCAGGGTTCATTTCTGGGATTTCCAGCAGCAATGGTGGCCGTCCACCACAGAACAAATGTAAGGCAGCATCAGGTAGACATCCAAATACTTTTTTGCTTATTTTCATTCACTTTCTCTATGGCAAGTAAATATTTGACAAGTAGTCAGCTCCTTGCCAAAAGGAAAATCATTTACTTGTACACTACTTGCTTACTTATTAATTTGTGGGGGGGATGTTTGAGGGTAAGGGCAACAAGTGGTAAGAGTACATTTGGCTAGTTGGATTGCATCAACATGATGAACAGGAGCAATGCACTAAGTACTGGTCTGGAATATGCATCCCTTTTCCTGGCCATGATACTTTTTGAAGTAAATTTACTTGTTATGTGGATGTGCTTTTGAGATCTGCTCAGAACTTAGTCTGGCAAGTAGATGATATTACTTTTTGGTATTTTTTACAAGAAATTGCAAAAATTACAAAAAAATTAAGAAAAGTAGTTGGACGTCTACCTGATGAGGTCAGTAACACCGGGCTAAATATTTGTTGCCAGCGCGAGATTACCCAACAATGGGGGGTGGTTGGGGGAAGGAGTTGCCTGCAGTATTATTGAAATTATTGAGATGTCATATGTAGTGAGTTAAAAGAGTGTCACTGCATGCAAATCAGACTTTTTATGTGAAAAATAGTTGTGGAAAATTCTGAATAAGT